>JAMZAV010004680.1:0-50355 GCA_024449915.1 Sweltsa coloradensis | reverse complement strand
CAGGAATTTAAGTTCTTCATATGAATTGGGAGAGATCAAATTGTGCAGCACATATTGCATTCTGCTAGCATATGATGCAAGGAGAGAGGAATATTAGCTTCTTTTCACATACGGAAACTCAGGACAACAGGGCATGGGTAATTATTACACGTTAAAATGAT
Source organism: Sweltsa coloradensis (assembly GCA_024449915.1). Classification (NCBI taxonomy): domain Eukaryota; kingdom Metazoa; phylum Arthropoda; class Insecta; order Plecoptera; family Chloroperlidae; genus Sweltsa; species Sweltsa coloradensis. The sequence continues at coordinate 50,194 of JAMZAV010004680.1, read as the reverse complement.
TGCTTGGTTGCTGATAATCGTTACATTTTCAAGGTGTGAATCTCAAATCTTGAAATACGAACAATACCAAGCAATCCATTGCAACTAATTACTAAAGGCCTAAGGCTTCCTAGTGACCGAGAGTAGTAGTTTGGTGGAACTGACGCATAATGTAGTGGTATTGTGGTCAAGTATGATGGCTTCCAATGGGCTTTATGAAAAAATAATTATGATGATTTTAGTCGTCTATGTCTGTCATATTACTTAATGTGTATCCTATTTCTTTTGAAAGAGTATTAATTTGGGTACTTGCCGTATCTTTATATGGTTGAGTGATTGATTTGTTCATAATGAAGAGCTGCTTTGAAAACGTTGAAATTTAAAACACTTTTAAAAACTTTGTTTAAACGATGTATATCCATGGCAACCACTTCGTGTCACCAACAAGAGCCACACATCTTGTTACAATATAAAACATTCAATTGTCATAATCTTATTTGCTATTGTTTAATATTTCACAAAAGTAACTAGGCCTATAAATGTTTACACTCACATCACATGATAATTTAATCATTTTGATACAATTTGAGTTTATTTGAATTAAGGGCGCATTAACCGTTAGGTCTATGCTAGTGGATATGGGGAGGAGAGTTCCATGTTAGTCAGAACCAGACACGGGTAGGGAAAGAAAGGGGGGGTACTCACGTCGTGGTCTCCATCGTATTTGTCAACGTTCGAGTATAAATAAAGGACGCGTCAACCGTTAGGTCATAATGCACCACTCTAGCCAAAGGGGGAGGGGGGGGGGGGGAGGGGCCCATGCTGGTCAGAACCAGCCACGGGTAAGGGGAGGAAGGGGGGTTTCTCACGTCGCGGTCGTCTTTGTCATCGTTCATTCGTTGTGTCATTGTCATCGTCGCCGGGGGGTCGTCAAGGGAAGGGGGCAAGGTCCCCGACGACGATTGCCAGAGCTCGCCTCTAGTTTCGGGGAGTAAGATACTCCGCTCTTTCTAGCTTAGCAGAGCCTAGCAGAGCCATGCTCTGGGCCAATTCTACCCCGGGCCCAGAAATCCGTATTTAGAGACTACCCACCCAGTCACATTACTGATTTTCAGTGGGGGACAGTAAACCAAAGCGACCAAGCCAAACCTGTAGGCCCCGACGCAATCGACGAGTGAGCGATAACCCACCAAAAATCGATATTGTTTTAAATAGGAAATATAGCAATCAGTGGTATGGACAGTGCGAACACCCGCGGACCAACGCCAGAATCAACAAGGCCGATTCAGAACAACTTTAAATTTATTATGTGCCTCGTTGCTAGGACGGCTTTAAATTCACTGTTTACAAATTCCTAAGACAAAAACTGATGGACTTTAGTCCAAATCAGAAGTTAAAATACTTCTGACTTTAGCGGGAATCGAACCCTGAACCTTCTGCTTTAGAAGCAGGAAGGCTAACAACAAGACCAACCAATGTCGTCGGGGAGGTCGTCAAGGAAAGGGGGAAAGGTTCCGGACGACGACCGCCAGAGCTCGCATCTTGTTTCGGGGAGTTACATAAGAAGCATCAAATAATAAGAACTCATGTATCCAGAGTTTACACTTGAACACGGAGCTTACAGTTGCTAATTGTATCAACCAAGTTAAGAAGATGCCAACGTTACTTCAAACATTGATACTGATGTCCATGATGTATAGGTACTGTCTATACAAAGAATAGAACCGAAAATCTTCATTTGGAACTAGATACATATAGTTGCCCACGTCTTTTGAACTGAACATCACTCGAAAGAAGTTTGATTGATATATGCGTCAATAAGTTAATTTTGATTTACAGACAGTAAATCAAAGCGACCAAGCCAACCCTGTAGGCCCTGACACAATCGACGAGTGAGCGATAACCAACCAAAGATCGATATTTTTAAAAGTAAATATAGCAATCAGTGGTATGGACAGTGCGAACACCCGCGGATCAACGCCAGAATCAACAAGGCCGATTCAGAACAACTTTGAATTTATTATGTGCCTCGTTGCTAGAACGGCTCCGAAGTCACCGTTTAGCCTACAAACTCCTAAGACAAGAACTGATGGACTTAAGTCCAAAACAGAAGTTTATAAACTTCTGATTTAGGCGGGAATCGAACCCTGGACCTTGAGCAATGGAAGCAGATACGCTAACCACAAGACCAACGAGCCACACAAACCAACGTGCCACACTTACAAATACTGATCAAGGACCCGACAAGGTTTACAATCAAGAAGATTGTTAAATCATTTCGAGAGACTAAAAGTCGGTGTGATAATGCTAGAGAGGTTATAGTTTGACGCGGATTACAGAGTCAATAATAGGACCAGTGTGGATATAATTAAAACAAATTATTTTCAAGTCTTACCTTTTCCACAACAACAGCCATAGATGCGTCGAGACGCAGAGACGTTCACACTTGTTGTACCATGACGTAGCCAAGAAGACAGTTACCTGCAAGGAAACAAATTACCATTTTTAGTATTGCACCTTAACAACAAAGATTTGTGTGTAGGCATTATGCATTTAAAAAGACTGTTAGCCAAATATCATGATTATTCCGTTTTATAAAATGTTTTTTAAACTTACCCTTTATAGAAATTTTTATAATCAACCCAACCATTACAACTTATTTAGACAATTTTAAATTGTTTTGTTCGAAATTCAAAATAAAATATACAGCATTTATGTGCATAAACTTTCAGCTCTAAAAACACTTCTAAACCTAATCTCTATGGTTTCCTTGACAATGTAGAAACTCAAATGAAAATGGCACAACAATAGAAGGAAGGTTATGTTGTTTACATAATGACGTCACATCACACCAAAAAATCGCTAAGCTGGTCACCAATATAATTTTGTATCGTCTTTGTTCAAGGGCAATTACAAGTAAATAATGCATGTCAATGCCATGCCTTGTATTAAGAACTATAGGGCTGATGATCTTCCTGTTTTTGAGAATAGTTTATATTCGGGGCGCTTCAACCGTTAGGTCGTAATTATCCACTCCAGCTTGGGGGTTGTGAGGAGGACAGCCTCATGCTGGACAGATCCAGCCACGAGCAGGGGAGGGGTTATTCATCATTGCCATTAATATTACCTATCCGTATGATAAGTTTTATCTATACTTGAGTACACGTGCTTGTCATGATACCTAGTGTCGTTTTTCACACACAGATCAAGACTTGTTTGGACATTCATATAATGATAACGTAGATGGAAGCTGATACCATAGCAGGAGACTTGGATGCAAGAGAAGAGTGTTGTGAAGATGTGGATGAGATACGATTGTGGAAAGATAGAAAGAGATTGACAAAATTTGGTTGCAAATCCCAAGCTGATACCCTGCCAAAAGCTGGAAACGGTACATGCTACATGATAAATACTTGCTACAGCCATCACGTTATTTCATCCGAGGTTTATAAAAATTAGATTCAGGTATGTGAGAAAATTAATTAGGTGACTGCTATAGGCCTACATACTACAGTGTTATTGGAAGTGGATAACAACGTAACTTTAAATTACTATGCCTAGAATCATATTATTTGTACAACGCTCTGGTTAAAATTTGAAATTACATAAAATGCGAATTCAAACATGCACAAAATACTGACATTTTTATACAGAACCACATACAACAAACAGAATTGCTTTATGTTATAAACACAGTATACACCATGTTCAAGCATAAAGTCGACGCATCTGGAGCTCGCAACGGGAGCTTCCGGTGCCTCGAAGTAGTGGTCATAGTAGTGAATAGTGATTATTACATAAAGCAATTAAAATTATGTGTTTTGTATGTTATTCTGTACAAAAATGTCAGTGTTTTGTGCATTTTAGAATTCACATATTATTATGCAATTTCTAAATTTCTCTAGAGCGCTGTACAAATTAATGTGAGTACACGTTTATCGTTGAGGCTGACTCGGAGACAAGTTTTTAAGCGCCCAGACACAGATAACAGAGTACTCTATTATCTGTGGCTCAGCTTTCTGTCTTTTTTTTCGAGTGAATGGTTTATAACATCGGTTTGGTGAGAATTTCATTCATGTATTGGATTTCCCATTTTTTTCACGTTTTGGACTTATGTCTCACAATGGTTCTTTAAGGCTTATTTTTTGCAACAAAGTGCGAATATCAATATAAATGTACTTAATTTACACTCATGGCAAATTTGGTAATGATATTTCTTACAGTTTAGCTGCGATCGACAACACCAGAGCGCGCTTATTTTAGTTGGGCCAAGCTCTTACCTCATGTTCCACAACACAGCCATTGATGCGTCTAGAAGCGCAGATACGTTCAACCATGTTGCGTTCGCCGTGTTGTAGGCTACCATGTTGTACCGTGTAGTACCATGTTGTACCGTGACGTGGCCAAGACAACGGTTTGCTAAACAAAAGGAATTAAACAAAAGATAACCATACAGTACTTTCGCAGTGTAGGCCTGTGTCCCTTTTCACACGCACTTGAAACTGATTTTCAGTGCGAGACATTAAATTTAAAGCAGACCAAGCCAACCCTGTAGGCGCCGTCACTATCGACAACAATCAATGATCAACTAGAGACCGGCATGATTTAAAAGTGTAACACCGATCAATCAAGCTGGACACGATTCCACCCGCAGACAGTGCCAGAATCAACAAGGCTAATTCGGTACCACCTAAGATATTATTTAGTGCCTTGTTGCTATAGTAAAGCTCCAAAGTCACCGTTTACACATTCCTAAGCCGAGAACTGATGGACTTAAGTCCAAATCAGAGAGCGGGAATCGAATCCTGGGCATTCTGCATTGGAAACAGATCCTCTTACCACAAGACCAACAAGTCACACAATAACATAGGCCTACCGTAATAATAATAACACAATAATATAGGAACATAATTTTTGTTTGTGTATTCCTTTGTATGGCTCTACCCGGCACCTCCACCAACAAGTTTTAAATGCCGGAGAGAATCGTATTAATTAGTTTTAGTTTCATTTTCGACAATCTGTTGATTGCGTAGTTTCGCTCCATCTTTTTGCTACTTTCTACTCCTGATTGTCATGATATCTAGTGTATTTCCATAAAGATTAAGAATTCCTGTAAATATTTTAAATAAATTCATAACAAGTTTATCTGAATGAAATATATTTGTCGAGTTTAACATGTGATTACCCCTTTAAATTTATGTAGGCCTAGGTTTACAAGACCAGTGGACAGTGGTGTAAAACAGTGCAACATACGTTAATTCTTGAATGATTTCCTGACCGAAAATATTTGCCATCCATATTCGTGTACACAGAAACTTATAAAAATTATACTCACTCCTAATTTTAACTACAGGCCTAGTATGATCTCGGGCTAAAGTTCTGGTTAAAGTTATAGGCTAACCTAAAATTGCGTTTTCTCACTTATGGCTAGTGACTATATCTATAAGCCTCAGCGGGTAACCTCTGATCAGGTAGACCTGCAACGAAGCTCTGCTATATATGCATCACATTTCTGTATGTCCGTCCGTCCATCCGTGCGTGTGCTATTTCTCACGATGAAAACCAAAGAGGTCCCGAAGACGGCCTGGCCCCTCCCCCCACACCCGGAAATAATATGTACATACCCGGCACCTCCACTATTAAACTTGATCCTTGGAACAGTGTCGGTGTCCTAAGTAGCCTAGGCCTATATTATGCAGTCATGCCTGAAACAGTTATCAGCTCAAGTACATGTCATTGACGGTCATTATGTCAACAGGTCAAGTTGGTCATTTGTCAACAGGTCATTATGACCAAATTAGGGGTTGCTCGTCATATTTTTAAACACCATCATTTTGTTTGAAGATTTTGGGAAGTACTTTATCGTAGAAATCCAACATTAAACCAAGGGTGTCATCAATAAAAATTTAATTAGAAATATTCAACCCCAAAAATTACCACCGAAATCATCCCTTAAAAATCCGATGTCCCCCGTTGCCAGTATGTTAAGCCTAATGTTACCCCCATTCGGTGAAAGATTGAAGTTTCTGTATCACTAGACACCGAATTATTTTGCTAATCTACCTGGTTAAACCTGGCAGGGGTAGGCAACCTGCAATAATATAAGTAGGCCTAGCTAGAGTAGGCCTATGGTACCTACAATACGTGTGCCAAGTAGGCTTACCTTGCTTTTATAAAAAAAAAATGCAAGGTAGGCCTATGCTCCAATCCCTTAACATCAGTTATTTGTTTATTTGCAATAAGGGCTCGTCAACCGTTAGGTCATAATGAGCCTCTCTAGTCTAGGGGATGTGGGGAGGAAAGTCCAATGCTGTTCAGAACGCCACGAGCAAGGGGAGGAATGGGGAGGGGTTCGCACGTCGCGGTGGTCATCGTCTTTGCTATCGTACGTTTTGTCATGGTCGTCGTCGTCGTTGGGGAGGTCGTTAAGGGCATGGGGAGGGGTCCCCGACTACGACTGCCAGAGCTCCCCTCTAGTTTCAGTGACTACTCCCATAATTGCTTGCTGGTGTTTGCTAGATGGACTTTATCTATTTCCTCGTCTTTTGCGATAAGCAGAGCCATGCTCTGGGCCAAATTCTACCCCGGTCCCAGACGGGGGTTAACATCCGGGCTATTGCTCGAAACCCCTTCCTGGACCACGCAACATAACCTTGTATAGGGAGGGACCTGGGTAAAGAATTATCCAAGATTACGAACTTACCACAATGTTAACTTATGTAAAACCATGAACATGACTTCCCTTCATTCTGCAGCGCCGTGACAAGACGTTTATTCATCGTCTATTTAAAAAAAAAATTAATTACTATAGATACCATAACAAATAAAATATAATTTTGACAGAATTTCTGACAGATTGTTAAAAACAAAACAAAACTTTGCAGCTGTCAGCTTAACCCTGCGCCTTGCTGATCATAGTTCTGTCAAATACTGCAATATACGCTTTGTTCTATTCTGTTGTTTGTCTCCATCTCTTGTAGACTTGTTCAGAGCATGGACTTATAATAGTAACTGGCATGTTCAGAGATTGATTACTATAAAGGTTTTTGCAAATTATAGAACATTAGATTAAAAGTAATATATTTTGCTATATTTAATACATCACTGTCCATATTACTGATTGCTATATTTCCTATTAAAAAAGATCGATCGTTGGTTGGTTATCGCTCACTCGTCGATTGCGTCGGGGCCTACAGGGTTGGCTTGGTCGCTTTGGTTTACTTTCCCCCACTGAAAATCAGTTATATGACTGAGTGGGAAGACTCTAAATAAAAATTTATTTTATTTATTTATTTATTTAATAGCAGAACCAAGGTTAATAATATAATTGAAGAAATTGGACTGTACACTGCACTTGTAAATGTAACAAAAAAAATGTCTCGTCTATGGAAGCTAGCAAGTGAGTATACGATGTTGAGGGACCTGCATCACCATAGAAGGGTTGATGCTGTGAATGTGATAGTGGGATTGTGGCGGGCATTGCGGTGGATGTGGTTGGCAGGGGGGGGGGACCTCTCCTACTGTATGTTCAGTGCTGCTGTTGCCAGTCAGTGGCTGCCTTGCAGTGACCGTCATGTCGTCTCGTCTATGGAAGTTAGCAGGTGAGTCAGTGAGACAATGTTTTTTTGTTGGTTGCCATCTGCTGAACTGAAAAGTCCAAATGCGATACGCGACATATGCGAGGTTCATACACAAACAAATATCGTGGTTGTTGCATTTATAATTTATAATTCAAAGTGTGTGGGACCAAATTTTGAAATTTCTTATAGATAAAGAGGCATTCGTAAAAGGATTTTGTTAGAAAATCACTTGTTTAAACTTTAAATTAAATGTAATCGTAGTCCGTATGTCAAAACGAGAACACGCGTATTCATTCGGCGTATAAGAATAAGAACAAGAATAACTTTATTCTACTTGACGTGCACATGGTACATGTATAACTCCCGAAGGAGAAGGTGAATAGATAGGTAACATGAAAAGTATTAAGAAACAAGAAGAATAAGAAATCTATCTCTACTAATACTACATCTAATACTACATTAATGTAGAAAATAAACATAATGTAATGTTGCATAATCATGCATAACATTGATGAAATAATTTATAAGGTTTAACATGATAAATGGATTAATTAAAAGTTTATACATTTCATTACATTACATTCAGGCAGAGAGGTATTCATGGAGCGAGTAGAAACTTTTAAGATGTAAGAAATGATTTCATATTAGACTTATAAGGTAGATATTAACTTAATAAGTAAAAGTGTAGTGAAATCAAACAGATATCGTTGGCCACCCTATTGTGACCATAATTGTGACAATTGAAGTTCCAAATGAATGACCGTGACGAAAAGACATCACAATAACGACCAACTTCAGAAAGATAGTCCGTCAGAGCCTTTTGACCAAATGAGTAATTTAAATAATGAGGCGCATAAAGGGACACACACCCCCCTCCCCCCAACAAGGCACGTAGGAACGATTTAAAAGTTGTGGGGGGCAAATTTATTAGCAGATTCTTGTGGGTGACAGCTGGGGTCTGGAAAAAAATTGTCCCATACAGCAACTATCTGCGACCTAAAAACTAAAAAAATGAACGAGAAGTGGCCATTTTTTTAAATTTCTAATTTTTTATGTAATGACGAAGCATACACACAAACTTATTCGTTTTAGCAAAGGAAACTGTCGAATTGTTTAAGTGTATGTGCATATTTACTACGGAAATTCTGGGATTAACATCTACTCACGTAAGTTTTGCCCCCCCCCCCTGCTCACCCTGGTTCCTACGCCACGGCCCCACGCATCACACCCACACTAGTCACGTCGTTCATCATCACGGCTACAACAATAGAAAAATAATTTGCAGTCAGTATTCTAGGGTGTGTTCAGAGTTTTAAACTCACAATTTACAAGATTTAAAATATATTTTTATTAGAATTTTTTAGACGGTGTAAAACTTATATTAACCACTAATTACTCGTATTACCAGTCTTCGACAAAACACAACACCCCACCTCGTTTCTCACAGTTTCGAAACTTTTCTTTGTGCACACATCGAGTATTAACAAGATCATCTCAATCAGTCCACATTCAGCGTAGCAGTGGCGTATCCATAGAATAGATCCATCGAACCTGAAATCGTCCGTGATGGCGGGTGGCTTGGCTCCCCAAGTACATTTTTACACATTTACATTTTTAGCCCGGTATAGGCAGAATTATGTGGGATAAGCGCGGGATAACTCCAAATCTTATTCATAGACTTATCCTACATTGTCCCGGGGATAAGAAAATATGTAAACATTATTCATTGATTCGAGTTTTACTCAGGCTTAACCCGACCTTATTCCGCTCATACTGCCTTATCCCGGGATAAATTGTACACGATAAAAATACTTTATTTTTGTGTGTGAAAATCTGTACGTGTGTAATGTGTATAGCAACAGGGAGACACTCAGTCATGCCATCTCGTCGAGCTAGCATTGTGCCACATCTATTGACACAGATGATTTACTATGACGACTATAAAACACACAAGTCGGAAAGAATCGCCCAACCTATGGGAAATACCAGATAATATTACTCAGTGATTTCTAACAATTTATTAGAATGACGATCAAACGACGCCTGAGGAAGGAAGTAAACATAGGTGCATCCGTGATTTATCGACTGTTATTGAGAATGTAGATAAGCGCCCACATACCCGTATGTAATGCATATAGATATTCCCATCAGACTGCTACTCTAGATGTTCAGTGCGGCTGTTGCCAGTAACATGTCAGTGGCTGCCTTGGAGTGATCGTCATGTCTCGTCTATGGAAGTTAGCAGGTCAGTCAGTGAGACAATGTTTTTTGTTGGTTGCCAAAACAATCCTGAGCTAAATATTAATCCCGGAATTTCTGTAGCAAATATGCACATACACTTGTGCAATTCGACAGTCACCTTGGTAAAACGAATATTTTTGCTTGTATGTTTCGTCATTACATAAAAAAAAAAAGGAAAAAATTTTACTAAAATCCCCCTTCCCAATTTCTTTTTTTTAGTTTTTAGATACAGATAGTTTTTGTTTGCCCAAACTCGTTACAAAATTTCCGATTTGCATTTTTAAAAAACGAAATAACTGTGGGGGGGGAAAATTTTACCCCAGCAAACCCGCCCCGAAATTTTTCAAAAAATTTCCCCCCCCCCACCCCCCCCCCACCCCCAAAACCCCTTTTGGGGGAGTGGGAGGGGGGGGAAAAAAGGTTCTAGTTTCCATCGAACCTAAAAACCGCCCGGTATTCCGGGGGGGTTGGTTTCCCAGGTAAATTTTTAACACTTTACATTTTTTTAAACCCGGTATAGGCAGAATTAAGTGGGATAAGTGCATAACTGCAAATCTATTTCATGAAGACTTATCCCACATTGCCCCGGGGATAAGAAAATACGTAAATGATATTGATTGGTTCGAGTTTTGGTCCGGCTAAACCTGTCCGTATTCCGCTGTAAAAAATGTAAAAAAATCTGTACGTGTGTATAGCAACAGGAAGACACTCAGTCATGTCATCTCGTCGTGCTATTGTGCCACATCTATTGATATAAATGATTTACTTTGACGACAATAAAACAAGCAAGGCGTAAAGAAATGGTGCAACTTGCAGACTGTGGGAGATACCAGATATATTTCTCAGTGATTTCTAACAACCAATTAGATTGACGATAAAACGACGCCTGAAGAAGGAAGTAAACATAGGTGCAACCGTGATTTACCGCCTATTATTGAGAATGTAGATAAGCGCTCCCATACCCTTATGCAGTGTTATGATTTATCTAGATAAGTTTTTTGTTATCATTTTCTATTATCTAGATAGATATAAAATAAAGTTTATCTTATCTAAACTTTTTAAGCTTTTAAATAACATTTTTTAGATAAAATAATAAACAAAAATGTACAAAAAATATAGTAACTATAATCACTTCTTTAAATGAAAAATACTTCTACTAGTTCTAATGTGCGTATCCAGGTAATGTCAACTTGTCAAGTCTGACAAATATTACGATTGACAAGAAAATTGTTGTTGGGGAAAAAATAATATAAAAAAAAACGCGTCAATCTGAATAATTATTATCTTGTATTTAACTAAATCTATCTAGATGATTATTTTTATCTTTAATCTGTTATCAGATAATTTTCTACACTTATCTTATTTTGGAGAAGTATCTTTATCTTTATCTTGATATAAAATAAAGTATCTAGTCACAGCACTGCCCGTATGTAATGAATTTAATTGGATGAGCGAAGCGAAGACTTCAATTTCACTTACTGTTTTTTTTGTTTTTTTTTCACTTCTGTTACCCCAAGAAAAATAGCTTGAGTGTTTTGTTTTTTGTTAGTTTTTTTGTCTGTTTGTTCGCTCTCTACCAGGCAAACGGCATATTAATTCTTGATGAATGTTGGAGGGGACCTTCGAAATCTCTTAACTTAGAGCTGTATTGTTTTTGGGTACAATCGAAGAAATATTTCTCATAAATATCGTACTTTTACGATTTTTTCGATTTTTAGCGCGATATTTTCGTGACATTTGGGCCGATTCTGACCAAACGGTTGGGGCTACGACGTTCATATTTTACATGGACATTAAGATTATGGTGCTGTAATACCTTTTGAAAGAAAAAGTTGAAAAAGTTATCCAGAATCCATAGAAACAAAGGTTTTAATATGAGTTTTTTGAAGTGTTTAACAAAGTCCCGGTCGGGGCGGACTTTTTTAATTTCTGGATTGTATTAAATAATAACATTTACATCTACGGGAGTGTTTCCCGATCAACCAAATCGAGAAATAATTAACAAGTAACTATAGAAACCTGACAACAATCACCTACAACGCGTTCATAAAGCAATCTTCGGGTCTACAGATATTTGACATTCTAATTACCCTAGCAATTAGTACTACTTTTAAAAATTATTCTAATTTAACAAAAATGATTTTGCAATGGTACTTGTAGAAGTAAAGAGATCCCACGCTTACTAAAAACTTTTAAAAAAAGCTCATCCATCAACGCGACGGAACTTGAGCGTTTTCCTAGTTATTCTCATCAGACTATTTTTATAAACTCGAACATTTCGATGAACTATCATATTTCGTGATCAGTAAATTAAGGCCACCACCGCAAGTGGTCTGTGGCCTCCAGTTTGTTGCGAAAACAGGACGTCGATAAGGAATAATAAACGCACTTCCCTAAGATACTTCGAAGAGTGTGATATGATGTTGTAATGTACCAGAACATGAACAGGCAAGTGTAAAGTCTCACAGGCCTGGCCATTGAGGTCAGGGGCGGATCCAGGACCTCTGTAAGGGGGTGACGATCGTACTGGCGTAACGCAACGCTGGGGAAGGAATCTGGGTCAAAAAGGTGTTTAAATTTATTGGATGAGCGAAGCGAAGACTTCAATTTCACTGACCCCCCAAAAAAATTTAGCTCGGGTGTTTTTTTTTTTTTTTTTTTTTTATTTTTGTCTGTTTGTTCGCTCTCTACCGGGCAACCGGCAAACGGCATATGCGATCTTGATGAAAATTTAAGGGAACCTTCGAAATCTCTGAACTTAGACTAGCCACGTTTTTGGGTACAATCGAAGAAATATTTCTCATGAATATCGTACTTTTACGATTTTTTTTCGATTTTTAGTGCGATATTTTCGTGACATTTGGACCGATTCTGACCAAACGGGTGGTTCTGCAACGTTCATATTTTACATGGACATTAAGGTAATGGTGATGTATTGCTTTTTGAAAGGAAAAGTTGTTAAAGTTAGCCAGAATCCATAGAATAAAGGTTTTAATATGAGTTTTTTTGAGGTTTATAATAACAATTAACAAGTAACAATAGAAACTTGACAACAATCACCTACAATGCATTCAAAAAGCACTTGCAAAGGAAAAGTGGTCCCACGCAAACTAAAAACTTACAAAAAAGCTCATCCATCAACGCGGCGAGACTTAAGCGTTTTCCTAGTTTATTTATACCTTGCAAATATGTATTATACATGGTGGCAAGTAGGCTACTTAACATTTTTATTATTTTTTTAAACTAACAATTAATTACAATATCAAAAGTCAGAACGTTCACTATATCATACTCTTCCAAACATCCTTAACACTTTTATCTTTACTTAACTTAACAAATTTTTAATTAACCTTCAATTACAATATCAAAAATAACAAACGTTAACATCATAAATATTATCCTATCTACTTCCTCCAAACATTTTCTGAGACTTTTCACTCTGGATTCCTCAACAGCTGCAGCTGGCAATTTATTGTAAATGGCCTCAGAGAGAGTACATTTCAATAAGTTTTATTAGATTTACCATACAGTTGGTATGTTATCATCACGGTGCAGGATTATTATAATTATTATATAACAAAATGTGACATTTTAAAAATCAAGGGGGGGACCCCTTCCCCCCCACATTTGGGAAATTTTATCACACGTTGCAGGATTATAAATTTTTATTAAAAAATGTGACTTTTAAAAAAATAAAGGGGGGGGCGATCGCCCTTCCCCCACAGTTTGGAATTTTTTTTCATACGTTGCGGTTTTGTTCGCCCCCCTTCCCGGCGCTATTGGGGGATTATATTTTCTTTAGCTTTGGTATTTCTTTTTTTCGTTTTCATAATTGCAATATTGTTATCACCTTTTTGAATTTCCTATAAAACGTCTTTTTCCCGGGTTTTCTCGCTTCGATTTATGAAGTGTTTTGTAAACTCAGTTCACCTCTCGCCTTACTCGATGAATGCAAAGTTCTTTTCGTCTAAAACTTTTCTCGCTCGCACCTCGCACGCACGTGCCCCGTCTCCGGACATTGCACTCACTTACGTATAAAGAGCTACCGCCCGAATACACGACGGGTTTCCGAGCTGCAGCCTTGGGGTTCATTTGCCTTTCCAGGCTTTCTCTAACTTCCACCCCCCTTCCCAAAAACTCGAGCTTTTTTTATCCCGTTTCTTGCGGTGGGTTACATCTCCCCCTCGTACTTACCTCTGCACTGCCCCCTTCAGCCTACGTCAAGATTCGGGTAAGTTCAGTCAAAATTATCAGCCCCATTTTCTCGGGTTGAGCACCTCGGCTCGAATACTGGTCCCCCGAAGCCGGGATGCTACGGTGATTTTCCGTTTTTTTCGCAAATATTTTCTCATCAAGGTTAGTCCTTTTTGGGTCATGCATCACACACGGGTTGAGTTTTGTATTTTTCCCGCTTCGTGTTTCTTTTGTTTGCGCTATTCAGTGAAATTTGTCTCTTACGTTTTTTCCTCTTATTGTTGATACTTTAATCTCCTTCATCATGGAAGAGTTGCAAGCCAGCAAAAAATTTATTTGCTCGACGCGAGTTATTTTCGCGTCCTTTCAGCGAACTAAAATGCTTTCAAAAAATAAAACCCATCAAGTTGAGGCTTTTAGGCCCCTTTTTGAAAATTTGTCTAAAATTGGGAATCTGATTCCGCGAAATCCAAATGCTATTCCCGAATAAACACCCAAGTAGTTTTTCCCCCAACGATCGAAATAGACAAAGTTCAAGACATTTTTGAAACGTTTTTCTTTGCTTGTAAGTTTCGTTATACTACGGTTGATAAAAAAATCAGCCCCCTGGTGGATCAACTGGTCCTCTGCCCCCCTCAGTTAAACCCATCTTTGCATTCCCAGTATAGATCTTCCCAATTTAAAAGGAGACATTTGCAAATGGCCCGATTCTATTCTTTTTTCAAATCTTGATCGATGATAAAAAAACATTAGAAATTTTCAAAATTACCTATTTAACATTTCATTGTCTGAAACTCCTTTGGCCCCTCATCTCAATTTTTTCAAATAACTGAAAAAAATTTACCCCTCGCTCTGAACACCTATCTCTCGTTATCAAAAAAAGCGATTACTGGGATTTGTATGCCCCAAAAGATTTTAGATTTTGTTCTTTTAAAAAAACGTCATCCTATGACGGTCTTCAAGCGTTCTAAAACACATCGCAACTCTTCGAATCTCTGAAACCGAATTTTCCCCGATTTGGGTGATTTCTTATTGTTATGTTTGGCTTTAGCTAATCCGATGCGTCATCCGCAAGGGCTTTTGAAAACAGACAAACGTAATTCAACCCCCGAGTACAAATCGCTAATCGTTTTCTCGAAGACAATCTAGAACGATGGGTTTATGTGCTGTCGGGAAAAGTTCTGTTACCCCGTAAAAAGTTCTCTCCCTTCAAGCAAATCAACCCTTGTTAGTGCGTCACCTGCCTCGAACAACAGTGTGCAGCGGTCCCCCAGTAACTCTCCGTAATCACTCCATTCAACTGTGCCCGCTTGTCCTTTATGTAAGGCTTCTCATACAGTACAGTGCAATGTTTTCCGGTTTAACCATAGACCAACGTTTGACACGCTGCCCCAATTTAAAACGCTTTTTAATTGTAGGGGGTGCACACCTGCGCCCAAATGCACTTCCAGAAATCATTTTTCTATGTGTAAAAAAGCTCTAAACATCATTCTATGTTCATTTGAATCCGCCGTCTCCGTGACGATCCCTGTCACCGAGAAAGGCCCTTCACGCCCCGGGCCTGTCATGTAAAGTCCAGGCTTCGAGCCCCAATCATAAACTTATACTACACCGTTCGCGCATCATAGGACGCGCACGGGTCATGCAACCTTTCGCGCGGTTTTGACTCCGGGTCACAAACTCTGCTATCACTAAGTGTTAGTGCAAGTTTGGGCTTAAATAAATCCAGCCCCCGCCCAACTGTCAGGTGTCGGACAAACTAATACTCGAGTGAGGGGTTTGTGCAATGCAGTTTAGCTTCGGCTCTCTGGGCAACCCTCATGCATGTCAATGCACACTTTTCCCCTAAACTTTTGCCGCCATTTGCTACACCCTCCGTGTCACTGAGTCATAGAGCGCTATCATGACCTTGATCGGACGATCGTTTCAATGACCGGGGCCCTTTGATTTCCTCATTGGTGCCGATCTCTACTCAGACTTCTCTGTAAAACCGGACCACGATCGTAGGCAGAAAACCCTGCCGCACTAAAAAGGGTTTTTGGGTTGGGTAATTTAGGTGGTTCACGCTATAAACCCAGCCCCGAGCTCCTATCTTTTCCGCTGTGACAAGCTCCCCTTTGGAAATACTCTCCGTCTCTTCTGGGAAACAGAAGAATCAGTCGACCTCCCTCTCGGACCCAATGGATTCGTCGTTGAAGACCCTTTCTTTAAAAATAAAACCGCGCGAACCCCTCGGGCCGCTACTCGGTCGGCCTACCATTAAGCCTGATTGCGTCATCCCAGGCACAATCGTGACGTCGCGCTAAGATTTTGCAGTTTAGAGCGTGTTGAAGCGTGTCCCATTTCATGACTCATATCATGGTTCAGAGTGATTACGCTCTTTCATGCACATGCAGCCTTCCCTCGCCCTGGGGAGTACATACCCGCTCATTGTTAACAAAAGGCACAAGCTCTCCCACTAAACTGCGGGGGTTTTCAACCCCCTTCCTGATAAAAGTGGAGTCGCTTCAACCACGTCCTGCTGAGTGGTCCAAACTTCAAAGTGACCTTCCCACTGTTCTAACCTTTTTTCGCATTACCGTACTCTGTGCGCGGACGTGAGCGAGTACCTCAAACCCTTTGGCACCGGACGATCGTGCTTTTCAGCAATTTCTGGCGCCTGACCCCTACCTCCTGTTTTTAGTACGAGCTCAATCAGTGACCCGGCTCCCCCCTTTGCCTTCCGGGCCCAACGGTGTTGCAGCAAACTGGTCGTGGACGAAGGTGCTAAGTTTTCCTCTCGCTTCACGCCCCCTTACTTCAAAATCTACATAGATGACGTAGTTTCAGGCGCCAGTGCCCTTGACAAGCCCCGTGCTTCGTCTGAAGGGCAGCACTCACTAGTGTGCAGGATCGATACGAAAGTGGGCTAGCAATTTTCCCCCGACGCTCTTAGCTCCCTCCCCAAGGACCATCTAGAAACCCCCTGGTCTTCTCCAACGAAAACAAATTTAAAAATTCCGGTTGTTGTGGGACCCTCTTTCCCGATTGCTTCAGTTTCCCACACTCTCCCCCTTTGTGGGTGCGTCCCCCAAAACGGTCCATATCTCCTACACGCCCCCAATTGACCCATCGGGTTTCTCCCCCTTTGTCCCTGGGAAGGTTTCATGCAGATCTCTGGCTCTTGCGCGTGGAGGGGGAAAATCACTCTCGGATCATCTCTCAGCCCTGGCTCACTGCCTTTTAAAAAGCGTCCCCAAGTTGGTGAGTTCAGTTCCGCGTCCCCCTTTGCAAAAACGATGCCACATCCCGGCTTGTAGGGTTTGCGACGCCCCCGAAAGGGCCCTTTGCTGCTACTCTTTATTGCACGTTGAGACGTGCTCGCAATTCCCGTCAGATTTTGAGAGCCCAAAAAAAAGGTCGCCCCCGTCAAGTGCTCACTGTCCCAATTTGGGAAAAACCAGGGAGCATTGTTATTGTCAGGGTTTTAAAAGACACCCTACCCGCTCTAAAGCCCCCCCAAATAAAAACGGTTTTGCTTACATGACCCCCCACTATCGTGCTCGCTTGGCTCAGTACCCCCCGCACCAGCTGAAAACTTCGCGCCAATGGGATCGAAAACTCGGACCACTTCTCCCCCGAATTGGGGTCATGTTATTTGAAGAGAACCCTGCCCCATTTCGCCCTCGGGGGTTCTCCCCCCGGACTGTTGAACCCCATATGGTTTCTGGGTTCCCCCTTCATGCGTTCTCCCCCCTCCAAAAGTGGGCCGCTCGGGCCCTTCGGTTTGAACCCAGCCACATTGCCGAGCAAAGGCACCCCCGGGGCTGATAAATATGACCCCCTCATTGATCCTCTGCTTTTCAAATGCAGAGTTTCTCCTCGCTCTTGAAAACCGCGCGTGTTCGGTCCGGGTACGCTTTTCCCATCTTGCTTGCTCGTCGAAGTAACCTTGCACCCCCCCCTGGTCCTCTGCTCCCCTCCCATCTTAGGACCGATGGCCTGTTCGTGCGCATCACTAGCAGCAGTACTTCGCTGATGAGCTCAAGAAAAATGGCTAAACACTCGTTTGTGCCCCCGCATCGCCCCCCCAAGCCCCCTTCATTGCTCCCTGGGTTTGTCAGGGGGGCGGGAGGCTTTTTTATTCTTTTCTCCCCCAAGAAGTCGTCATCCCTCTTGTTCCCAAGGGAAACGCATTTTTTCCCCGCTCTTGTGTGAGCCTTCATCCTTTCCCCTTGCCTCTGGCCCCGCATGTGCAAGCTCTCATTCAGCGATGTATTTATTATCTCTCTCGTGGCTTTTTACGGGAACGCATTCGTCGCGCTTTAAAACCCGTTTCAAAATTCCGCGCCAAGCCAATCAGCCAATTATGGCCAATCTGCCCGAACCTGCGTTAAGCCTTCCGTGCGTTCCTCCCCGTGGGACAGACTACGGGCCCTTCTCATGAAGACGGGGGTCCTCGTCGTAAGCCCCATCGTCAAAGGCTATTATGTCTCTTCGTCTGATGGCCCCCAAAACGTGCACCTTTAGCTGGTTCTGACCTGTCCACTGAAACTTTCCGGCCTGCTTGATCGGTTTCTCGCCCGGCGTGGGCCCCACTAATTTACTCCGAGGGCCCTAACTACGTGGGGCTGCTCGCCGCTCCGCGAGATCTCCATTCTTCACGGCAGTGAGACCGCCACGCGGACAAGCTTGCCCCTAGTAAGTTAGTGGGGATTTCAAAACCCCCCTTACGCTCCCAATTTTGGGTGACTTTGGAAGCCGGGGCAAATCCGCCAAGTTACTCCTGCATCGATAATTAAAAGGACTCCGCCCTTTTTTTCGAGGAGTACTCTACCCTGTTTTCAGCATCGAAGGGCCCTGTTGAAAAGTCGGCCCCTTGTGCCCCTTGTTCGACCCCCCGGATGGCCCAGATACCCCCCTCCCGCACATTTGTTGATCGGGACCCCGTTCTCGCACCTCCCGAAGTTTCTGTCGTCGAGAATGCCTCTCACCTTCTCTTGGGTCAAGTCCGTCAAATGCACAACGCTTTTGGGGCCGTTGGTCCTCTGAGTATCTGCACAGCAATGCGTGTGGGGGAAGGGGTGGGCGTGCCCGAACCTCAAGGTCGGGGACGTGGTCTTGTGTTTTGGAACCCGCTACCCCTCCTTTTTTCTTGGCCATTTGGGCCGGGGGGGTACAAGTGGCCCTGGCAAAGAAAAAGCATCAGAGGGGTCCGTTCGGACGTCAAAGGAGTGTTTACCCGTCCGGTGAAAAATTGGTGATCCTCCCTCCTTCTTAGTTATTCGTTTTGGCTGGTTTAATTTAGTCTTAGTTTTTTTCTTTGGTCCTATCTAAAAAATCCTTTTAGGTGGGCGGTTATGTTCGCGCGATTTTCCCCGGCGCTATTGTGGTAGTTATATTTTTTTTACTGTTGGTATTTTTTTGTTTCGTATTTATAAGTTTAAAATATTGTTATCCCTGTTTGAATTCTGCCTACCAAAAAGTCTTTTCCTGGGTTTCTCGCGTTCGCCCTTTTGCAAGTGCTTTTTCAAAATCAGTTTTACCTCTCGCCTTCACTCGATAAATGCAAGTTTTGTTTTTCGTCTAAATTTTCTCGCTCGCACCTCGCAACCCCACTGTCCGCCCCTCCCGGGCATTGCATACTGTACGTACTAAGAGTAGCCCCCGAATACAACGCGGGGTTTTTGGCTGCAGTCCTTGGTTCGACTTGCCCTTCCCGGCATTTTTAATTCCCACTCACCTTCCCAACTCGAGCTTTTTATCCCCGTTCTCTCTCGCGGGGGGTTTTAAACCTTGCCCATCGTACTTACCCCCCCCTGCCTGCCTCCTTTAGCCCACGTCAAGATTCGGGGTAAGTTCAAACAAAATATAAACATCCCTATTCTCGGAGTTTAGCCCCCGGCTCGAATAAATTTTTTTAAAATTTTATAAACAAAATATGACATTTTAAAAAACAAGGGGGGCGATGCCCTTCCCCCACAGTTTGGAATGTTATCTCACGTTTCAGGGTTTTATTATAAATTATTATATAAAAAAATGTGAATTTTAAAAAACAAGGGGGCGATCGCCCTTTCCCCCCCACTTTGGAATGTTTTATCACGTTGCAGGATTTTATAATTATATATAACAAAATGTGACATTTTCAAATCAAGGGGGCATCGCCCTTCCCCCCACAGTTTGGAATATTATCATAACGTTGCAGGACTATTATAATAATTATATAACAAAATGTGACATTTTAAAAATCAAGGAGGGCGATCGCCCTTCCACCTCCCTGGATCCGCCACCGGACCAGATACTAATAAACATTAACGAGTAAGTCGATGAAACAAAATATATTTCGTACCAGAACAGAGAACTCTATGGTTAGGTCCTAACTACGAGATTTTGATTTCACTTTTACTATATATATTATATTAGTCAACGCTTTTACACTCCAAAGCCAGTCGAAGATGATGACGATGATGATTTATGTAGCTTTAAAAAGTCATCATCATCATCTTTGGAGTAGAAGTGAAACCTATACTAGATAGATATTGTCAAGATTTCGTAGTCGGGCTGCTGGGATCTTATAGTCACAAATCAGTGATCACAAATGCCATTGGAAACTGAAGGTCTAGTTTTATTGCTGTTTTGTTTGGAAGGATATGAGAGAGTATTCACACAAGAATTTTAAAACATGTTTCCGGTAGTAGAGCTGGGAAGCGGCATGTCGTTCAACTATCGATATCACACAAACATTTCGATATCGACATCGATATGTCGAAATTGTATTACATGCCTAATAAACATTTAAATTGTATTAAACGAGTTTGACTATTATTAACTAGGAAAACGCCAAACTTGTTATTGGACGAGTGAGTGAGCCATGTTTTGTGTACCCTTTAAACGTTCCCTTTCCTCCCCCTACCTACGGCTGGATCTAGACTGCATGGGTCTTTCCCCCTCCTCACCTATCATAGGCTAGAGAAGCGCATTATGGCGTTACACTTGACGTGCCCTTATACCAACTAAACTCAAAACCCTATCATTTATACATTCATATATATCAATCAACTTAAATGCAAATTATCCCTGGTACTCAACACATGACTCGCTTAGGCCTACTCGTCTAACAGCGATTTTGGCGTTTTCCTAGTCTAGTTGGCTACGGCGCCTTTGTACCCAAAATGTAGAAGACCTGGGTTCAAATCCTTGGTCGAGAAAGCTTTTGTAATTTTTGGATTGTATTTAAAAAATTGTAGAACATATTTTGAATTGCACATACAGTACTCATGGAAAACATAGCCAGTACGAAATACGTGCATAAATTGCAAGGTTTACTCAATCTCCCAACGGAATTTTGGGTAATCTAAAGCACGCAAGATTCAATACAATTTGTTCACTGCAATACATTCACCTCCTTATACATTAAAAAAAAATCGATAAAAACGATTTCTTCATGAACAAAAGCATTGTCGTTAAATTAAATCCTACGCGTTTTCAAACTATTTTCAATTTATTATTTCATGTAAAGGTTTAAATCGTAACGGATCTTGGCGATTTTGCTAACAGTTCTCACGCAGTTAACTCGTACCGGATGTCTGTTTGAAATTTCAGCGCAATTGGTTCAGTCAGCGATGCGGCTGATTTTTAGCATACACGCACACGCACACACACAGAATCACAGAGTAAGTCAGTCGCTGCGCTTCCTATATGTGAGGTGTAAAAATAAGCCGCTTCGCGAACGCTTTTTGTAAGTTTTATTTTGCGTGGGATCTCTTTACTTTTGCAAGTGATTTTTGAACGCATTGTAGGTGATTGTTTCAAGTTTTTATTGTTACTTGTTAATTGTTATTATAAACCTCAAAAAACTCATATTAAAACCTTTATTTCTATGGATTCTGGATAACTTTTTTAACTTTTTCTTTCAAAAGGTACTACATCACCATAACCTTAATGCCTATTTAAAATATGAACGTTGTAGCCCCACCCGTTTGGTCAAAATCGGCCCAAATGTCACGAAAATATCGCACTAAAAATCGAAAAAAAAACCTAAAAGTACGGTATTCATGAGAAATATTTCTTCGATTGTACCCAAAAACGTGGCAGGTCTAAGTTCAGAGATTTCGAAGGTCCCCTCCAATTTTCATCAAGATCGCATATGCCGTTTGCCCGGTAGAGAGCGAACAAACAGAAAAAAAGAAGAAAAAAACGCTGAAATAATTTTTTGGGAGGTCAGTGAAATTGAAGTCTTCGCTTCGCTCATCCAATACATGATAGTGTGGCCAAAAATGCGATTTTTTTACGTTTTCTCACTCGCGTTTAATGACCCGGCACCGTCCACCATCATAATACACACGTCAACCAAAATTTGAAGATATAAATCTATTTTCTTAGTAACTTACACCATTTAGACCCCGTAAACATTTACAGTGACCAAAATTCATATCCTTGTTTTAGTCTGTATAGTTTTTTTTAAATGTTGTATTAAAAACTATATTTCGTTGCAAAGTCGAATTAATATCGAAATCGAAAATATTTCCATATATCGATATCGAATCGAAATATCAATATATTTGCCCAGCCCTTGGTTATAACATCGGGCCAAAAAACCCGTCGAATATTAATTGGCGTCACTACTTTTAGTAAAGAGAAGAAAACAAAATATGCCAGAAAATGTTAAGTACTGTTTTTAGCGTGGTGATACTGATGTCAAGTATTGACTGTTTTAGTTCTGCTGGCGGGGTGCGCCGCCCTAGCGATGTCGGCGACTACCCCTAACCCGAGGAGAACCACCCAGGCTCAACCAGAGGAGTCATTCAACGACGAATACGACGAGGACGAGTTCATCCCCTACCCCGGGCAAAGGTTCGATGCGTTCGACTGGCAACTGTGTAGGGTGAGCACTTGTTTCAATATTTTGTCTAATAGTGATACTACTGGTAACTAGGAAAACGCTCAAGACCCGCCGCGTTGATGGATGAGCTTTTAAAGTTTTTAGTTTGCGTGGGATATCTTTACTTTTGCAAGTGCTTTGTTTTGTTGCCTACGCATTGTAGGTGATTGTTGTCAGGTTTCTATTGTTTCTTGTCAATTGGTATATAATTTACCGTAAAAACTTATATTAAAAGCTTTATTTCTATGGATTCTGGCTTACTTTTTCAACTTTTTCTTTCAAAAGGTACTACATCACCATAACCTTAATGTCCATGTGAAATATGAACGTTGTAGCCCCACCCGTTTGGTCAGAATCGGCCCAAATGTCACGAAAATATCGCACTAAAAATCGAAAAAAATCGTAAAAGTGCGATATTCATGAGAAATATTTCTTCGATTGTACCCAAAAACGTGGCACGTCTAAGTTCAGAGATTTCGAAGGTCCCCTTCAATTTTCATCAAGATCGCATATGCCGTTTAACAAAAAAAAAAACAAAACAAACACAAAAAACAACCGAGCTAAATTTTTGGGGGGTCAGTGAAATTGAAGTCTTCGCTTCGCTCATCCAAAAATGCCAACGCAGGGCCTTAATTGCACAAATTGCACTCTTGCAGAAAGAGATGTTTATACACGGACCCCTTCGTTTTAATAGAATAAATAATGGCTCGTTGGTCTTATGGTTAGCGTCTCTGCTTCCAATGCATTCGATTCCCACTAAAGACTGAAGTTTTTTAACTTCTATTTGGACTTGAGTCCATCAGTTCTTGTCCTAGGAATTTCTAAACGGTGACTTTGGAGCAGTCCTATAGCAACGAGGCACAAAGGAAATTTTAAGTTGTTCTGAATCGGCCTTGTTGATTCTGGCGTTAATCCGCGGGTGTTCGCACTGTCCATACCACTGATTGCTATATTTCCTAAAAAATTATCGATCTTTGGTTGTTTATTGCTCACTCGTCGATTTAGTCGGGGCTTACAGTATAGGCTTGGTCGCTTTGGTTTACTGTCCCCCACTGAAAATCAGTTGTATGACTGAGTGGGTAGACTCTTAATACGAACTTATTTTATTATTTTTATTTAATGAATGGGGAGGGAATGAGTGGCAACTTAATAGAAATTGTTGTACTATAAGTAGAAGTAATTTTATCCTCGCGCTCGGAAGATTTTTAACTCCACAAAACAACATTTCCATTTGCACAAGTTACATCCCCAACTTTGCAATATGTGTCTAACAGCACCCAGGCCCTATGCCAAATCAAAAATGTAATGGTACTATGACAAATCGGTACAAAATACCAGTAAACTAAACAATCGCAGGAAAGACAATTGTAAACAATATTTTTCTGTCAGACACCTTCTAGAAAACCAGTTGAAAATTTTCGTCCTACAAAAACTATCTACAAAGAATGGTGTGCTAGGGCAAACTGAAGTTTGAAATTATTTTGAAGGGGCGATATTTGCCGTGTGCCCAATCAGAAAAATTGTAGGGAAAAATAGGTTTTAAGTTCTAATAGAGTTAGGTTTCACAGTACTTCACTATATTTTGACTACTTAGTTGCGTATTTGAGAAAGTAGAAAACCGCGATTGTTTCCCCTTATAACTCGCGTCTAATGGAGATTTTCAATACAAATTACCATATTTTTAAATCGCGATGTATCAGAAAATGAGTCATGATACTACGATGTTTTGGGTGTATTGTTCTGCATTCATCGTATTGGAGGACCGGAAGTGGTTCTTCCGCTGTCGAATCTTTGTAGCTTGTAGAGTACGTTATCTCTTTCTTCAGCACCTTCACACGAGATTCTTTTTACACTAGGGCTTGGGCTTGGCGAACTCTCTTTGATGGTAGATCGGTTTCGTTCTGAGCCATATTTTCCTGTACTTTCGTTTCAAAAGCATAGGTTTCCCAAAAACAAATTAGATTTTCTTGTGGTTTGTTTGCATGATCCTTTCCCGCTATAAATAAGTTAAGAGTAACGAACTAATAAATAATTGGATGAGCGAAGCGAAGATTCCATTTCACTACACTGGAGAAAAAAATCCGGAATGTTTTTGTTTTTTTCTTCTTTCTGTTTGTATTATTGTGTGTCTGCTAGCACGATTCCGGCTAAACCGATACTCCAATTGCGATGAAATTTTATGGAGGCTATCGAAATCTCTGAACCAAGAACTGCCACGTTTTTGAGCGCAATCGAAAAATTATTACGATTTTTTTCGATTTTTAAACATTTCTTTGACTTACAACACCTACATGCTTTATCCGAATGTAATGATTTTTCACAAAACCTTAATTTAATGAATTTATATATTTGTGTGAAATTTGAGCGCAATCAACAAATAATTTTTTATGATAATCACAATTTTACGATTTTTAAATTTTTTAAACATTCTTTGACTAATAACGCCTACATGCTTTATCCGATTGTAATGATTTTTGCACAAAATCTTAATTTTATGAATTAATATATTCGTGTGAAATTTGAGCGCAATCAAAAAAATAATATTTTATGAAAATCGCAATTTTACGTTTTTTTATTTTTTTTATTTTACATTTCTTCGACTTATAACACCTACATGCTTAATCCGATTGTAACAATTTTTATACAGAACCTTAATTTTATGAATTAATATATTGGTGTGAAATTTGAGCGCAATCAAAAAATAATTTCACATGAAAATCGCATTTTTACGCTTTTGTTCGTTTAAAAAAAATTACGCTCATCCAACAACGTGCCTGAAAAAGCGTTTGCGAAGCTTCCTAGTAATAATATCAGACCCCAATTCCAACATGCGTCGGGGCGGGGGGTGACAAGTCACCATTTTCTCGGGCTACGGCTTATCAGTGCTTGCTAGCCAGGCTCAGCATATCATATCATCTTCTTCGCTGTCTGTTGAGACCGGCATTTCCACTAGCTGAAATAATTGGATGAGCGTAGCGAGCGAAGCGAAGATTCCATTTCATTACACTGGAGAAAAAAATCCAGAATGTTTTTTTTTTGTTTTCTTGTTTTTTTGTTTTTGTATTTTTGTCTGTCTGTTAGCACGATTCTGTCTAAACCGATACTCCAATTGCGATGAAATTTTCTGGAGGCCTTCGAAATCTCTGAACTTAGAACTGCCACGTTTTTGAGCGCAATCGAAAAATTATTTCTCATTAAAATCGCCATTTTACGAATTTTTTCGATTTTTAAAAAAATTCTTCGACTTATAACACCTACATGCTTTATTCGATTGTAATGATTTTTTCACAGAACCTTTATTTCATGAATTAATTTATACTTTTGAAATTTGAGCGCAATCGAAAAATTATTTCTTAAGAAAATCGCAAGAGTTTGATTTATTTTTATTTTTAAAACATTCTTCGACTTATAACACCTACATGCTTTATCCGATTGTAATGATATTTCCACAGAACCTTAATTTTATAAATTTATATATATGTGTGAAATTTGAGCGCAATCGAAAAATAATTTCTTATGAAAATCTCCTTTTTACGCTTTTTTTCGTTTAAAAACATCTCATCCAACAACGCGCCTGAAAAAGCGTTTGCGAAGCTTCCTAGTAATAATAATCATATTAACTCAGTTTACCTATGTCGGGTTAAGTAGTGGTTTCCATTTTCCACCATTATCTAGGACATGAAACTATAGATTCTAAGCTTGCCAGAATCGGTGTTTCTTCCTCATCATCTAACTCCTTTCTTTACACCAACAGTGGCGTATCCAGGAATTCATAAAGGGGGGGGTTCAACCAATTTTTTCATAGATGTGCCGAAGGCTAAGTGGGGGCCCCCGGAAAAAATTTCTTCTTCAAGGTCGTTTTGGTGAAAATCTGTGCATTTTAAAGCATCACAATGACCAACTTTTTATCTACTAAAATCATGTTTTTAATCTAAAAGTTTTCTCTATCAAGGTTGTTTTGGTGAAAATCTGTGCGTTTTAAAGCATCAAAATAACCAACTTTGTATCTACTAAAATCCTCCTTTAGTTAGATGGTAATTTGTAGTTATTTTATTTTCTCTTGTACACTTTTTTTTTCAAAAGGGGGGGGGGTTCTCCCCCCTCTCCCCCCCTTGGATACGCCACTGTACACCAATTTACACCAATTTACTCCACTCTCTTCTGTCCTCCAACAGTTTTACTCTTGTCACGGTCATGCTCCCACACTTCATCTCGTTTTCCAACGTCTTCTTGAATTTAATCTTTCCCATTTCTCTCTACTAACTAAAAACCAATAAATAAATAAATACATTCATATATAGAGTCTACCCACTTAGTCA
This sequence comes from Sweltsa coloradensis, assembly GCA_024449915.1. Lineage (NCBI taxonomy): Eukaryota > Metazoa > Arthropoda > Insecta > Plecoptera > Chloroperlidae > Sweltsa > Sweltsa coloradensis. The sequence goes on along the minus strand of JAMZAV010004680.1, from coordinate 23,021 downwards.
TAGAACAGATAAAAAAATATTACATGAAAATTTTTTTTTTTAAACAACGCTTATATTTAATTGTACTAAAAAGTAAAAAATAAATTTTCGACCAACAAATTTTTGCCTTACTCGGAAATTAAAAGCGTTGGGCGCTTACGGTATTGACATAGATTAAATAATTTTGTTGTTCATGGAAGGAAAGCGCCCAACGCTTTTAATTTCCGAGTAAGGCAAAAATTTATTGGGCTAAAATTTATTTTTTACTTTTTAATACATTTAAATATAAGTGTTGTTTTTAAAAAAATAGTTTTTTCATGTAATATTATTTTATACTTTTTAGTCTTAACGATAATGTATTTATTTTATATATTTTTTATATTTTTTGTATTTTTTTTAAACAATCCATTCCTACCGTGATAGATAACAGTATAGTTGCGCTGGCACCAACTCCATCCGATCAACTGTGAGGTCGAACCATGCACCAACGTTTCGTGGCCTCTGTGGACCACTTTGTCAATGTGACTGATTGTGTCTTTTGGCGTCTTTATCCTCGTCTCATCTTCTCTTTAACAATCGAAATCGCTAAAAGCTTTTTATCCGTCAAAAAGCAAACTACACTCAAAACAAAGGATAAAATAATACACACTTGACAGTTAATTCTACGGATTGTCGCAGTGGTGTCTTCACTACGCCCACCTTCTAAGTTCAAAACCTTTTCGCTCGGCTCGAAGCGTGAGGTGAGGAAAACACATCGACATTTTGAGACTTCATAATCATAGCCAGAGGCAGGTATTTATGGTGAAAACAAAATTTTCACCGCTAAAAACCGTAAATTATAAATTATTTTCAACACCAATTCACCGCTTTTGGTCAAAACGAAACCAAAGATGCAAATAAGTTCCACCACAAATACCTGACTCAGAGTCTCATAACTACATTTTATTGTAATCTCCAATTCTTTTACAAGGTCTCACACCCAAAATTTTCATAAATATCAGGGGGGAGAGAGATAAGAGCTTTCAAAAAAATGTTGAATTATTTTCACCACCAATTCACCGCTTTTGGGTAAAATAAAATAAAAACAAAAATTGACTTTAATTTTCAGCCCTGGCAACCGGCATCAGCTCCAGTAATCCACTCTGTCCGTCAGTCCTGTTTTGACGACAGGTGCTTAGGAACTTTTTTCAAATGGGGCAGGGAGGGGGGGGGGGAGTCGGGGACGATGGGAATAGTGAGCCGATGAGCTTTTTTTAGTCCAAAACTAGGACTTCGCCGGACGCTACTTTAAAGTCACGTTGATGGATGAGTGTTCTTGGTTCACTTCTCCTCTTTCGCGATATTTAAATGTACACAAATGTGTAAAACTAATCTTTTATGAGAAATATTTTTGTTGAAAAGAACGCGAGTACGTCTTTCAGGGAAGGGACAGTACGGAGAAGGTGGTCGAACTCTTTGCCATGCATTGTTTCTCGTATAAAAATATTCTTTAGCTACAAAGTTGGGGGCTACATTAGTTGGCGTACCATTTACGCGCATGTCTTCACTCAAATGTGAATATTGACTTCCACTACGAGATTGAGTCGACTGTTTTTTGTATCCCCTTACAGGCCTTGGAAAAACGTGAGTCCAGCAACTTGATTGTCTCTCCTATCGGCATCAAGCTGGTGCTGGCCATGCTGTATGAGGGTGCAGCTGGGGAAACTGCCAGGCAGATCCAGGCGACCTTACAGTTGCCTGATGAGCGGGCCCACGTGAGGAGGAACTACAGCAACATACTGGCTTCTCTGCAGGTAGGACCAAGCTGATGATAGCAATTGTCATAAAAGTATATGCCTCGACTAGGAATCGAACCCAGAACCTCTGGCTTTAACGTGCCATAGCTCTACCAATAGAGCTATCGAGACACAAGACAAACCCGCATTAGTTTTGCTATTTGTTGTGACTGTTGACTTCCATGATATGAATCGAACAGAATACTGCAATATGTATCAAGGTGGAAGCGCACCGGGCCAAGCCACGCGCGGCTCCGCTTCCACTAAGAGCCTATTACCGCATACCTACATTGGCACTTAACACGGTGTTCCCGACGCGAAACCATGAGAGATAGAAACCCGAAATTTGCTTCAATCGATGGGCTTTTACTACGAGATGACCCATTTCAGGTTTCATCCCGACCTGCTGATGCGTCTAGAAGTTATTGAGACGTCAAGATCGTTCAAAATAACTTTCTTCTCGGCCTGGCTGGCTGGCTGGCCCTGGACGTATCAGGTTGTGGGGCCTCAATGGATAATGTCAGAGAAGCCAAAATTTTCACCGATGTCAGTCATCTCAGTGGCCATGTGCTTTACAAACGGCCATTTGATTAGATGACCGGAAGCTGAGATAATGGAAATATAACAAATGATTTAATTCGTGTTTTGTTGAGAAACGGTTTGGCGTGGGCCCCCAATGGATAAAGTTTGAAGAGCCAAAATAACAAAGCTTAAATAATTTGATCTTTATTTTAATTGACATTCGAGGTGCGTACGAGTGGTGGTCGTAACAATAAAAAGGTATCTTTGTGTTATTAATTTATAACTGCGATACTCAAACCTTCTAATTATCAATGAGTGAGATTTTATTTTGAATCATTGTGATTCTCTACTTGAATGCTAACATCCATACCGTGTAGGTTCTAAAAAAATTATTGATATACCATACAAAAATGCAAAAACTTGCAAAAAAGGGGCCAAGCCGAAAACGAGGAAGATACAAGTGGCTCAACTGCATCAGAGAAACATGTGGAATTATCTAAATTAACAGACGCCTTTCAAAATTAAAAGCTTGGTCGATGGATTTGGATTGGTTATGTTTTGGTTAGTCAGTAACGACAACCAAGTTAAAAATTCATTGACCAAACTTTTAATTTTGAATGGCGTCTGTTAATTTAGATATTTCCACATGTAAATGTTTCAATAAATTTATTTAATGTTTTATGTTATTTTTGTTAATATATTTATTTCATAATTATAGTTAGATAATTATATGGATTGTGATATATTATTAATTTATTATATAATTAATAAATATATTTATTATTTTAAACAAAATAATGGGCTTGGCCACACTTCTAGATCTCACCACTTTATGCAGTTGAGCCACTTGTATCTTCCTCGTTTTCGGCTTGCAAGTTTTTGCATTTTTGTATGGTATCTGTCATTACTGAAAGAACACATGGAAAATCCAATCACTTTTCATCTCCCATGAGTTGGATAGTATGAATATAAGGTTTTTAAGCATAAGCCCGCTTTGAGGAGATTAGAATGATTGCAATTCTCATAAAAGTATGCTCCGAATGGGGATCGAACCCAAAACCCAGTCTTCTGTTCGATTCATATCATGGATGTCAACGCTCACAACAAATAGCAATTTAATAAAGGTTTGTCTTGTGTCTCGATAGCTCATATTGGTAGAGCTATGGCGCGTTATAAGCTAGAGGTTCTGGGTTCGAACCCCAGTCGGGGCATACTTATGTTGGTATCAATCACTAATAATGTTCTCAAAGCGGGATTATGCTTAAAAAACTTATATTCATACTACTCAACTCATGGAAGATGACAAGTGATTGGATTTTTCCATGTGTACTTTCAGTAATGACAGTACATTGGAGTCTTCTGGTCGATTTATATCATGGATGTCAACAAACAGTCACAACAAATAACAATTAAATGGAGACTTATCATTTACTTATCTGGAGCATTAATATGTAACTGCTCTTATATCGAGACGATTGTTCAAGACTTAAATTTTTAAGAATCTCTGCCTGTAAAGTTTTCAAAATGAAGCTGCAATTGTTTCATTTGGTATCAACAATCAACAACTTTTTATTTTTTGGGGGAAAATTTTCAATTTTAAAGTGGGTTGACTTAAAATAAATAAATTAGTTTCATAAATGATGAAAAAAAAGTTGTAGAATTTGTGTGTAATTTTGGACACCAAGGAGTAAAAAGTAGACCCTCTTACTATAAGTAATTAGTCCAGAATTACAATGTCTAGTTAAAATTAATATCCTCTCGTATAAGTCCTCTGGTTGTTGCCATAATGAAAACGAAGTTACATGGCAGTTAAATTAACTTACCACTTTAAACAGGTCATTGAAATTCTGGTCCTAAATATTGTAAAAAGTGGTCTGACTGAAGACTACGCAAGTGATACAAGCTCATTCAATTGTTGCTTTTCCAAAGGTTACGCGGCCGGAGTACGTGCTGGATATCGGCTCGAAGCTGTACACGGACGTGCGGACCTCTATACGCAAGAAGTACAAAGACGTGCTACAGATGTACTACAACAGCGGGGTAGAATCAGTAGACTTCTCCGACACGAGCGCCGCAGCCAACAAGATCAACTCCTGGGTGGAGTCGGTGACCCATGGGAAGATACAGAACCTAGTGACAGATGGTAGGTGCAATAAACAAGGAAGATACAGCACCTGGTGACAGATGGTAGGTGCAATTTATTTATTGTTTATCCTTATCACATTCGACAATAACAAGAAACGGCTTCGAACCTAGCAAACATTTTACTAAAACACTTCAAATCCGAAGAAATCTTGTGCTGCGAAGAGGAAGAGCCTTGATGATAGCACCAAACTAGCAGGGCACATGTCATAGGATCTGCCACAAGTGCTCCCTGCACAGGGAAGGGAAATGACTCACTGGGCAGTCTTTGAGGGCGGGCGGCAGGTCGTTCCATGGGTGATCAACCCGGAAAGAAGAAGCACATCTGCCGAGCACTGCTTTGGCCGGAGGGGGTTGACAGATGACAGATGAGGATGACAGATGGTAGATGCAATAAACTTGGGAATATACTGAACCAGGTGAAAGATGGTATAGGTAGGTGCAATAAACAGGAAAAGATCAATTAATGAGAGGTGGTAGGTGCAATAAACAAAGGGTTACTTACAGTCTTTAGTCTTTCCCTAATGCCTATAGTTCAAGTGTGATTTAGGCCTACCTTGCATGCCCAATAAGATATATCCTGGTTTCAGAATCAAACGGTTCTGTATTATTGATAAAAGACTTCCTTTTCTCTCTTCCCCAAGCCACCACTGCATGCAATCATTCATAACTGATTGTTACTTCCTTTTCAGCGGAGTCGATGTCCTCGACGGTGATGCTATTGGTGAACGCGATCTTCTTCAAGGGTGCGTGGCGCTACCCCTTCAACCCCAAAGACACGTTCACTGGTCGTTTCCATGTGACGTCGGAGAAAAGTGTAACGACTCAGTACATGAACATGTCTAACATGCTCTACTACATGGACGCCCCGCAGATAAAAGCCAAAGTTCTACGTCTGCCATACATGGTAGGAGAACATTTCGTCCATCCACACACTCGATAAGTCCATACCGTTGCCCTAACCGTTTTCTATTATTTTTTTCATGTTTATATTTCCACCGAAATCATTACATTTATCACCTGTGAAGGTTGATTTTGCAGGTTGTTTCTGCAATTTGCGTAAAATTCCATTTGATTTAATTAAACACATAGCATTTCTAATTGAGTGATGTTACACAAACTATGTCGTAGAAGCCTTGTGTTCGGTACTCCGGAAGGAATTAAATTAAAGTACCCCACATTGGTAATGCGATTGTTTTTTTCTAGGAATCGTTAAAATTGTTAACTTCTCTGCGCCCATTAAAATATATAAATTGGAGCTTTGTTTTCAGGGCCTGTTCCGTTCTTAGCCTCGCGGGCCTGGTAGGAAAACTGGTGCTTTAAGCTAATGGGAATGGTTAACAGTTGAATGATTGTTACTGAACTGCCGCCGGAGTGGCTTAAATTTTTATAGTGACGAAGCGTGGGTTGGAATATGTCCTATTCTTCACGAATCATCTCCACTTCCCATCTCCAACAATAAAACCGAAACTATTACATTACAATATAATAAACATGCTGAGTTTCTTCATCAAGCGCAGTCTACATGCCTTCTTGTCGTGTCGTTGCAGGGTAAGAAGTACTCCATGTTTGTGATACTTCCTCTTGCCGCAACGGGTCTAAAGCAGCTTATCACCGACATCAATCCATTCATCTTGCACAGACACCTGTGGAGCATGAGTCTTGAACAAGTCACTGTCACGATGCCCAAGTTCAGCTTTAAGCACACGTCCGACCTCAAGGACGCTTTAAAAGAGGTGAGTGCTTCTTATTGCACATTCAATTTTGTTCAAAGCCTTACAAAGATATTCGACTATGAAGAAATAAAGTAGAATTGCAAAGAGTTTCTTACTCCCCGAAGCAATGGCCATCTATAGATCTCATTCTTGAAAGTATACCGTAAGAAACGCACGGTGAAGCATCAGCTAACCTTCGAGAAGTGATGGTGACTGCCGAATTTGTAAATACAATATCTATCTAATATTTTATGACCGTGTATTTTGAACATATTTGTCACCTCTCCGAGGGGTTGAGTATAGTCTGTTTTTTGATTTAGTATGCCTTCTAACAGTTGTTTTAATCCCTGCATATTATTTTATGTTAAGTTGTTTGAATAAGCCGCTAGTGTTTTGAGAGAATTATAGTTCCTACAACTGTGTGGTGTGCGTGTGTATGGAGCAAAGAGTACACTTGTTACTTGAAGGATCCTCAGGAAACGTGAATTCTGGGCTAGATATCTAGCGGCACGGCACGGGGTATATGCTCCACACTCACGAATCATACAAGGGTTGATGTGTTGTTTGCCCATCAGTTGGGTATACGCGAGATCTTCCAGAGTTCGGCTTCTCTGCCCGGCATCGTGAAGGGACGTCAGCAGACCAACAACCGTCTCTATGTATCCGAGGTTCTCCAGAAGGCGGGGGTTGCTGTCGACGAACAGGGCACGGAGGCATATGCAGCCACAGGTGAGAACCAGACCCTTGCATGCTAGGCAGGAGGGTGAAGGTTTTCAGTTTTTTTCCGATCATTCATAGATGTAGTTCTAAACATCGCACTAGGGCCCGGATCCACAAAGAGGAGTTTACCTAGAGCGTAGTTAATTTTGGGAGTAAAATTTTCTTAACCAATTTTAGCAGTAAGAATTTAACTCATAATATATAGTAGAGGTTCAAATTTCGAGTTAAATAACTCCAATAAATGCGTAAATCCCTTTTGTGGCAAACCAAAATGGGAGTTAAGTACGGATTACTCCTAAAATGAATTCCGTTTTAGGTTTACAACGACCTAGGCCCAGAAGAGTTATGATGGGATCTTCTGATTTTTCAATCACAATTTTGCGGTTTTTACCGCCGTCTCCGCCAATCCATTGCTTTGACTACGGTTTTCAAGCTAAATCCATACGATTCAGAGAAATGTTAAAACTCGGATGTGTCCAAAGTACCAAAATAGTGGGCCATTGTCACTTTGGATTGTTTCAGGTATACCATGACATAAAAAGATTGCTACGCAATGGTTTAGTATTGCCATTGACAGCTAGACTTGAGTGTTCGGCTATATCTAGAAGTAATGAGAGTATAGTATAAGTTGGTTACCACATGATACCATTATTGTTCAAGCTCGAACAAACCTTGAACGTGCCAGACGCTTGTAGGAAATTATAAGCTATTGGGTGTGCAACGTTCCAAAGATCTACTCGATAGCTAGCAAGTTGCATTAGAGTATTTTGATTAGTTGCGGGAAAACCTTTCTTACTTGTGATAGCATACTTTTTCACTCATCGCCCTTAAAATCCAACAAAACATACAAATTGGCTCTACAGACCGACCAATCAGGTTTAAGACACATTAAAACGTGTTTTACTTTCATCCAAAACCATCATCTTATTCTTGTAGCTTGACGAAACAGTGGTTATATTCGTTGGGTCATACATGTTACGTACACAATGATTGTATCAGTGCGCTGGTTAGTGACATCTTGATTTTCTTGAAAGCTTCATCTTGGAGTTGATCCCATACCCAATGTGTTTTGGTAGAGAGAGAGCTGAGAGAGTAGACTATGGATAGACTCGAGGATCTAAACGGTAACCTCAGCTCTCGCTAACTCCCCTGAAAAGTTGAAGAAAATGCAAAAGTTTATAAGATAGACTAAGTTTGTTTATTGCATTGCTTCGTGTGCATTATGTATTTTCCTTTAAATCATCGAAGAATTTGTCGAAATTACACACTTGACAGATTTTAGTTTGCTATAGAAACACATTATAGTATAGGCGCAAAGTGTATGATTTTGGCTCTCGTAGGCTATTTGTGGAAGAATATAGCGGTCAACGGGATTATATAAAGGTATGTATAACAATGTTTTTGGACATGGGTTACATCGGCGGAATCACTGCAGGCGGCGTCGGCGACGTCGCGACGCCTAACATACGTTTTGGCTTATAACTCTCTTACCGTTCATCTCACAGAAAATATCATAGATTCATTTTCATTCAGTTTTGTAACATACCTCGATTGGTGCTATTAACTTTTCAGTAATTTAACAATTATAATTTTTTATCAATAAAATAGTAAAAAAATGAAATATTAAACTAAATTAGTGTTAATTACTTATGGAGAGGGCACCCTGACCGGTAAACCATATTCGTCATGTCCTTATATCACTTACATTCTGGTTTGCATGGTTTACTTCTCGTGGTGAGCGGTGAGCGCAAGGAGGGTAATCGTGCATACTTTGAATTATACTTTATTATCCTCTCAAACCACTACCGAGGTACCCACTTTCATTACTCCCTCAATCATACTTTCCAACCCTCTGTGACCCGTACCTCTGTTTTTGGATTGGGAGAACATATTAAAATCTATGATACAGATACCATTTACATGCTCAATAAAGATGTGAAAGTTGCTTAAACAAGTGGTTGAAATTCATCATCCCACACATTTTTATCATAACATAACTATATACACGAATAGAGAGTTTAAAAGAGACTTACAATCAATCTTGGGCCACCTTTATCTTCATCTGATGATGTATCGGCCAACGTCTAGGGTACAGAGTTCAAACAGGTGTAATCCTCGTCTTCGGCTGTGCATTGGCATAGCTCCGTACATCGTAATCTGTGGGATTTACAGCTGCACCGCTATGCACATCTTGATTTAGAACGGCTGCATTTTACAAGTTCTATAATGGCAGTTGGTGCAGGAGGTAGTGTTGTCATTCTGGGTTGAAAGTCTCGCGAATTATCATTCTCCAGCATCCATCCGTAGTTTTCTGGAGGCAAACGTTCGGGGTTGGCGATATTGTCATTGTTCCAGATCCAGGACTGATGATGAGCCCGAAGAATACTTTGATGTTAATGCTGCTTTTGTAGGGGGAAGTTTCGAAGACTCACAACCCTTTTTGTTGAACATCCACCAACGCAGGTCAGCAGTTACTTTGAGCTTTGTCAATGGAGAGTATAGTTGACAAACAAAAAGTTCTAAGTCAGTTGTAACACATTCTTTGAGCTTAGTAGATTTGCCTAGTTCAGTTAAATGCAGAGATGACTTGAGCTTCGGCATTTTCGAAAACTTTCCAACACGTAAGCTTTCCCTTTCCATGAAATGCACCTGTGTTGTCAGCACCAGTGAATGCATGAAATCCCGGAAGTGCTGAAGCTCTTTCTGGGCCCAATCCATTGTACACCAAACCCATCTTGATACTTCTAAAATCTATCTCCACGACCTGTGACAAATAGTGATCTCGGGCACAATTGAGGGTAACGTCTGAGTGAAAGGACGAAAACATCTGTATCAGGAGAGAAGATAGAAATCTGAGTTGCCCCTCTTGAAGTCGCATCTACAGCATGAAGAATCATTTTTGTATCTGCTTCTTCTTGCGGACTAGCCAGATGTTCGAGAGGTGCCTTTGTAGTTTGGATTTGATCTTATCATGCAACCACTGTTTGTATCTGATGTTTTCAGATGGTTTGATGACTTTCGTCACAAGATAAGACTGTAAGTTCATGTTTTGTGTTAGCGTGTGCCAGCAACTGGCTTACACTGATTTTTCCAATATGCATGTTGTCACTAATACGGTAGGCAACTGAAGGTTTGCCTCCTTGACGCCCGTCGCGTGTTGCCGACTTTAGTGACGAGGGTGTATCATATCGATCAAAAACTACGTGCACTTCGGAAAACGAGCAATAATTATTTTCTACCCGGTTGACAAAAAGAATGGCTAGCTGCTCACAAGTCTTTATATCCTTAGTTTTAGGTTGGGATTGAACCTCAGCTATACCATCGATTATTGCTTCTGAATGTTGCACTGCAGTCTCAGTTTCCATTTCCTCGGTGTCTTTCTTGCTGACACCTTCGAGAATAGCAATAAGATTACTCTTCGTTGAACAGTGGTGAAGTGTCCCATCTACAGCAAACAATGCTCGAGCTACAACCGAGAATTAGTAACTATCCATTGTTTGTCCCCAGCCCTTGTCCCACACATTATTAAGCTATAGGTATCATTGGTGTTGGACTTGCTTACTTTTTTCGTGGGGAGGGGTGGAAAAGGGGGGACATCGTAAGTAATAACTTACACTAATACTAATAATAGCTCTGTGATAATACTAATAGCTGTTTTCTTGTACTTCCCATCATTGTGATGCAATGTGCGTCCATGTTCTAAAACAACCTGTTGTTTTCTCAGATATTAACGTAATCAGCAAGTTCGGCGACGACACGGTGTACACCTTCAATGCCACTCACCCGTTCATCTTCTTCATCGAGGACGAGACAACCGGGACTGTGATCTTCGTCGGCAAGGTGGTCGACCCGACCAACGTAGGGGACGTCGTCGACCCGACCAACGTGGGGGACGTCGTCGTCCCTACCCCCCGACCTCCCGGGACCACGAGACAAGAATTGGTGCGGGGATGGCGCACCCTCGCACCCAAGCTGAAGCATCCGGCAGCCGCCATGGTGACGACTCCTCGGACAGCCGCAGCTGACGAGGATGACGATCACATCAACTCGCGGATCAACGACGACTCCCCCGTACAACGACCAGTACAGGATCAAACACAGGCCGCCAACCAGACCAGCTTAGCCAGTATTTGGAAGGAACTTTACAACGACCGTTTCAGAAACTAATTGTGAAGAATAACATTGAAGCTTTACAGGCGCGTAGGAAGGGGCGGATGGGGTGGGAGGGACAAAATTCCCCCCACTTTTTGCTGTGACCTCCCCCCCCCCTCTACTACAGAATGTAAAACATCCACTTCGCCGTTCACGGCCACAACTGAAACACTACCTGCAGTCAGTATACGTATAGGGGTGTGCTGACTTGTGGCTTGGTGGCGCAGAAGAAAAAAAAGCTCATTAGTCATCCCATTTACCTCCCCCCCATTTTAAAAAGAGTTTCTACGCGCCTGAAGATTAATCAAGACGATGGCATTCTCTGACCTTTACTTGGACTATAAATAATTATTCTAATAATATATTATCTCAGAGTGTGATTCAAAACTAATTAGCATGAACTACCTCAGTCGGTAATCCAGAATGTTATTGATATGATACAACCTTCAATCTTAACTCACATCACTCAACGCCCTAACCTAGTTAGCTGATAAGGGACAAGTCGTCCCTTGGCAGGATTCCTACGAAATAAGGTGGGCATCACCTGTTCGATTATATATTTTATTTATTTAATTTTAATTTAACTTAAAATATTATATGTATCACAATTTGACCTCTAAAATAAAATTTTAGTTGCATATGATTTTTGTTTAATCAACTTCAGCGGCCTGCCGGTGTCACTTCTAGGGTAAGTTTGTGGTGGTAGGTATGCCCAGTAGAACCTCAGCACGCCACTGTTGAACACTACTGATGCACAATCATGAACCAATACGGCGATATATCATACTATGACGCTGAATTCCAGACAGAATTGAGCACAAAAAAGTATGGTTCTTAGAAAATGATTGTTAAAATGTCGGTACTTATCATAAATTATTATTTAATTTTGTTAATTTATTACTAGTTCCCATACACTCGAACACAAGCAAGATGTGTAAATGACTTATATACAGATAATGGTCACAGGCGACAGGCGTCGTTCTAGAGGGTGGAGGAAGTTTGTACACCTCTTCATAGAGAGTCCTCTGCTTCTAAGCAGCGAGCTGTTGGAAGATCTGTTAGAGCAAATGTTCATGTGCTTTGTTTATTGGCAAATAAAATGTAGAGGTGAAAATATTACTATCAAAATGCTAGGCCGCTTCGCGAACCTTTTTCCAGTCGCGTTGATGGATGAGATTTTTTGAATATTATGTGCAATGATTACTACGTTTTTAGTGTAAGTGGGATCTCATTACTTTTTTCAAGTTCCATTACAAAATTATTTTTGTTAAATTAGGATAATTTTTATAAAGAAGTATTAATTGCTAAGGTAATACCAATTAACAATAGAATATAAAATATCTCGAGGCCCAAAGACATGCTTTTTGTACGCATTGTGGGTGATTGTTGTCAAGTTTCTATAGTTACTTATTAATTAAACCATGTAAAAGGCTTATATTAATACCTTTATTTCTATGAATTCTGGCAAACTTTTTAAACTTTTTTTTTCAAAAGGATACTGATATTCCCTTTAATGTCCATGTAAAATAGAACTTTGTTGCCCCACTTTTTTGGTCGAATGGGCCAAAATCCGAAATTTTGCTAAAAAATGGGGAAAAAATGGGAAAAAACGATTTAAATAAAAAATTTTTCTTTTGGGCCCAAAACCAATTACTAAAAACCCGTGTTTTTAAACTTTCTTATACAGTTTCACGAGACGGAGTCGGGGGTTTGCCCGTTCGAGAGCTTTATCACGAAAATTCGCATTACAAACTTTAAAAAAATCGAAAAATCACGTGAAAATTTCATCGTAATACCAAAAACGTGGCAGGTTAATTTTCACGAAAAAAGAAAAAAAAAACACCCGTCGACTAAGTTTTTGTTTTTTTTGAGGGGTGGGGGGGTGCCCGAAAAAATTGAAGTTTTCGCTTCGCTTATTTCCAAAAAAGCCGTTTCAGAGTGTTGTTTTGACTTTGTGAGTGTTTTTTAATGTTCCATGACTGAGTTAATTTCCCTCGGTCGTCGACACGGGTGGCGGATCCTGGGTTCAAATTTCCCTCTTGGGCCCCGGGTTTTATGTTTCTTTTAAATGTATAGTCTTAAAACCCTCTCAATGGTGTTAAATGGCCCGTGCGAGACCGTGCGCTCACACAGAAGATTTTTATGAGACAGTGAACCATCAACAAACAAAACATCATATATAAATTTTCCATTTTTCAAAACCCAAATTTTTTACGTCCACAGCGTAGAACGATTTAAATAAATAATAATATCACTCAAAGTTAAATCACAGGCTTGGGGTTGTCCACATGTGGCAATTAAAAAATAGTAGTGACGTGAATACATTTTCCAGGACGGCGCAATTAGCCTTGGTTTTTTTAGGGGTCGAACTTTTTGGGTTAATTATCGACGACTAGTAAAGGGGTATGTGGGCATAGCAGTCGTATCATTTTTTTAATATAGCTCTTTTTCCCTGGGTTTGTAGCCTCAGTTGTGAACAAAACCGTCTAGGGGAGGCCCCACCACCCATTTAATGCGATTTTAAATACATTTCCGATTTTTTGATATTTTAATGTTTTTTTCAGACTAAAATGTTGAAAAATATAAAATATACGATAAGTATAAAACATTAAACATATCAAAAAAAAACATTTGGCCCAAATCCAAAAAAAGTGCCCCACCCCCCCCTCCCCTTTGACCAATTTTTGGGGGTGGCGATCGGGGGGGTCTCCTAGAGTTACGCCCTGTTTTAAGGACATGAAAAACAAAAACGGAGGGAGTATTAAGCAGATCCCGACTACGTACAGAATGGGACACCTTATATCAATTTTCAAAAAATCGAACATTCCCAAACAAGTTTCTTTCCTGAAAAAGCATCGCTTTTCAAGTTTTGGGTTTATAAAAAACAAAGCAAAAAAACACTAATCGTTACGGGGGCTCGTGTCGAGGGAAATGCATTAGCATTGTTTTTTTTTTCCCCTTTTAAACAAGGAAATGTAAAAACAAATCCCCCAGTTCCCCCCCCGGCCCTTTCCCCATTTGCCTCAACTGAAACACTATCTGCGTCAGTTCCCGTAAGGGGTGTCTGACTTGTGGCTAGGGGGGCGCGGGAAGAAAAAAACTCATTAGCCCATCCCTTTTTACCCCCCCCCCCCCCCTTTTAAAAGGTTCCTACGCGCCGGGAAGTTTTAATTTCAATACGACTTTCCCCTGAAGATCTCCCTTTTACTTAGACTAAAAATAATAATTGTAAATTATTTTTCCCCTAGAGTGTAAATTCAAAATTATTTACCTAAACCAAACCTCAGCCCGGTAAAATTTCCAAATGTTTTTTGATATGATCCAACCTTCAACCCTTTACTCACATCACTAAAAACCCCAAACCCCTTTTAGCTGAAAAAGGGACAAGTCGTCCCTTGGCGGGGTTTCCACGAAACTGCATCTTTTGTTCGATTTATATTTTTTTTTTCCCCTTTTAAAATTTAAATTTAAAAAAATATTATTGTATCACAATTTGACCTCTAAAATAAAATTTTAGTTGCATAGGATTTTTTTTTTAATAAAATTTTTCCACGGCCTTTGCCGGGGGGCATTTTCTAGGGTCGGGGGGTTTGGGGTGGTGGGTATGCCCAGTAAAAACCCAGCACGCCACTTTTTGAACACAAATTGATCACCCCAATCATAAACCCAAATTCCCGCGATTATCAAAACTTGACGCTAAATTTCCCCCAGAAAAGAATTGGGGCCAAAAAAAATTTTATGGTTCTTAAAAAATGATTTTTTTAAAAAAAAAGGGTGGGTTTATTATCATAAATTATTTTTACATTTTTTTAATTTTTTTCTATTTTCCCATCCCTTTCGAACCAAGCAAGATGGGGTAAAATGTTTAAATTTTACACATAAGGGTTTTCACGGGGGGAACAGGCGGGGTACTAGAGGGTGGGAAGTTTGTACACCTCTTCATAGAGAGCCCTGTGCCTCTAAGCGCGAGCTTTTTGGGAAGGGATCTGTTAAAAGCAATTTTTCAGGGGTGCTTTTTTTATTGGAAAATAAAATTAAGGTGAAAATTTTTACTATCAAAATGTTTGGGCCCCTTTTGGGCGAAGGGTTTTTTCCCCATTCGCTTTGATGGATGAGTTTTTTTTGGGGAATACATGTGCAATGATTACTATAGGGTTTTAGTGTCAGTGGGATCTCATTATTTTTTTCAATTTCCCATTAAAAATTATTTTTTTTTTAAAAATTGGGATAATTTTTATAAAGAAAAAAAAATTGCAAAGGTAATCCCTTTAAAACAATAGAATAAAAAATTAACTCTGGGCCCCAAAAGCATGTTTTTTTGGTACCCATTGTGGGTGTTGTTTCAATTTTCATAGTTCCCTTTTTTAAATTTAAACCCCTGTAAAAGGTTTTTTTAAATACCTTTATTTCTATGAATTCTGGCTAATTTTTTAAACCTTTTTTTTTAAAAAGGAACTACTGACTTTTTCCCTTTAATGTCCATGTAAAATAAAAACGTTGTTGCCCCATTTTTTTTGGTCAAAAATGGGCCCCAAAAATCACAAAAAATATTGCATAAAAAATCTTTGGAAAAATCGGGAAAAACACGATTTCAAAAAGAAATATTTCTTCGTTTTGGGGCCCAAAACCATATTCCTCAAAACCCCATGTTTTTCAAACGTTTTTTATACAGTTTCAATCGAGACGGGATTTCGGGCTTTTGCCCCTTTTCGAGAGCTTTATAAACGAAAACCCGCATTACAAATCTTTAAAAAATCGAAAAATTCACGTGAAAAATATTTCATCGTAATACCCAAAAAGGGTGGCAGGCCCCAAAATTTTCCCATTTCAAAAGAAAAAAAAAACCCACCCGATCGAGCTAATGTTTTTGTTTTTTTTTAAAGGGGGTGGGGGGGGTGTGAAAAATTGAATTTTCCGGCTTCGCTTTTTTTCCCAAAAAAGGGTCCCCGTTTTCAGAGTGTTGATTGTGATTTTTGTGTGAGTTTTTTTTTAATGTAACCCCATGGACTGATTTTTAATTCCGGTCGGTCGTCGACACGGCGGGGGACGGACCTGGGTTAAATTCCCTTTTGGGCCCGGTTTTTTTATTTTTTCTTAACTGTACTATTTTTTTTAAAATCCCCCCCAAATGGTGTTTTAAACGGGCCCTCGGGGCGCGCCCGTGACGCTCACACAGAAGTTTGTTTTAGACAGTGGACCCCTTTCAACAAACAAAACACATCATATATAAATATTTTTTTTTTTTTAAAACCCAATTATTTAGTCCACGCGTAGAAACCCGATTAAAAATTTAAATAATAATATCACCCCAACGTCAAAATTTCACGGGCCCTTGGGGTTGTCCACATGTGGAAATTAAAAAATATGAAATGTGACGTGAATAAAAATTTTTCCCCAGGACGGGCGCAATTACCCTTTGGGTTTTTTTCAGGGGTCGAACATTTTTGTGGCCCTTATCCGCACGACTAGTGAAAGGGGTATGTGGGCATATTTCCAGCCCGTATCATTTTTTTAAAATAAGCTTTTTCCATGGTTAGTAGGCCCCCATGTTGTGAAAAAATCCGCCCTAGGGGAGGCCCCACCACCCTTTTAAATGCGAGTTTAAAGTACAATTTCCGATTTTTAGAGTTTTTTTAATGTTTTTTTTTCAGACTAAAATGTTGAAAAATTTTAAAAATATCACAAATAAGTATAAAACATTAAAACAAAATCAAAAAAAAAACATATTAGGCCAAAACCCAAAAATGTGCCCCCCCCCCCGCTCCATTTTGGGACCCAATTTTTGGGGGGTGGGGGTGGGGGGGCTCTCCTACGAGTTACGCCCTTTTTAAAGGGACATGAACAACAAAAAGGAGGAAATGAAATTAAGCAGTTTCCCGGGACTACAGTACAGAATGGTAAAACTCTTTTTTTTAAATTGTCAAAAAATCGAGACACTTCCAACAATTTTTTCTTTCCTGAAAACGCATCGTTTTTTCCAATTTAAAGATTTCAAAAACACAGAAAAAAACCCACACAAATTCGATTAGGGGGTTCTCGTGTCGGGGAACTCCCTTAGCATTGTCTCTATAAAACGAGTAATAAGGGAAGGGACCACGTCCCCTTTGGGCCGGTTAAATGCTGGGGTTGTGGTGGGCATTCGTTTGGGGCATTGCGGCGGAGGAGGGGGGGGGGGGGGGGGGGGGGGGCTTCTCCTATCTAGATTTTCCCTTTGGCGGCTGGGGCCAGAAACTGTCAGGGGCTGCCTTGGAGTGATCGTCATGTCTCTTTCTATGGAAGTTGGGGCGGGTGAGCCCCGTGAGACAATTTTTTTTTTGTTGGTTCCCTTTCCAACTGAAATTATTAAGTGCGATACGCGACACGCGGGGGCCCGAGAATTATCCAAAAAAAATATCGTGACGGTTCTTTTTAAAAAAATAAATGCGTATATGGGATTTTAATTTCCCAAAAGTTTTAAAGAAAAGAAAAAAGAATGCATTCTTAAATAATAAGCATTTTTAAATTTTTAAAATGTCTTTTGAACATAAAATTAAAAAAAAATCGTAGTCCCTATAAATTTTTAAAAATTTGAAAAAATTGGGGTATTTAAATTTAAAGAATTTTTTCTTTAATTAGTATAATTAAATGGAACAAATATTGATACTTCATAAATTTTGACACTTACTATGAAAAAATTTCCCAAAATGAATGGCCAAAAAAAAGACATCACGCAACTTCATAAAGAAAAGGGCATAGCCTTACGAACAAACGGGTAATTTTAATAATGGGTGGCGTAGGAAAAGGGGCCCCCATTCCCCCCCCCCCCCCCCCCCCGATTTGAATGTCAGACACCCCCTTTTCCATCACGGCCCTTTTAAAAATTATTGTAAAATTAAATTTCAGGCCCGTTTTTTAAACCCAAAACCCTTTTTCAAGATCCAAAAAAAAATAAAAAATATATAACAAAATTACCCCCTTTTTTAAAGGGGTTGTAAAACTTGAAAACCCTTTTATGTGATCCCCCCCCTTTTTTTTCACTCATATTACAAGTTTCTAACCCCCCCTCCCCCCCCCATGTCATTTCTCACAGTTTCAAAAATTTTTTTCGATCATCTAATCGTTTTCACTTCAGCGTGCAGCGGCGTATCCAGGAATTCTTTTGAGGGGGGGGGGATTCATAGATTTCATCGAACCCCAATAGGGGGAAGGGGGGGGGGGGGGGGGGGACCCCCATCCCCCAAAAAAATCCTTTTTAGATTTTTATCGGTAAAAAAATGGTTTGTGTTTCCAAGAAAAACGTATGTTTAAATTTTTTTTATGTTAATACCCGGTTTGAATTAAAAAATACATTGAAACAAGGGTTTCCCCAACTTGGGGAAACCCACGTCATGCCATCTCGTCGTGCTTCATTTTTGCCACATCTATTGACAAAATTTAGTTACTTTGACGACAAAAAACACGCGAGTCGGAAAGAATGGCCCCCTCCTATGGGGGATTTCCAGTTAATATTACTCAGTGATTTCTAACCCAAATGTTAATTAAATGGCGTAAAAAGACGCCTTTTAAAAGGGGGAAGGGAAATAAACATAGGTTTCATCTGTGATTTACCGCGTAGTAAATTTACAATTTTTAAAAAAGTGGGTCACATCCCGTATGTAAAATTTTTTTCGGGCCGTCTGGTCTGGTAACCGATGAAAATTTAATCCCAAAAAGATTAATCATCACTCTGGTTGGGGGGGGGGGGGGGTGAAAGTCCCTTTTCTGGTAGTAAGCCCAGCTATCAATTTTTTCGGTTTGTGTTTAAACATCACTCGTTTTAATTTTTTTTCAATTTTTTTTTCGTATTCGGTAGAATTTTTAAAATTTGTTTTTGACTTCGGGGGGCTTAGTTTGGACCCCGAAGTTTGAAAATTTTGTTTTTAGAAACAGGGCCCAAAAAGGGTACATGTATAAAATTCCTATCGGACTGTATTTTTAAACTCGAACATTTTTGATGAACTATCATAATTATTTCGGGGGGGGGGACAGTAAAATTTAAAGGGCACCAAAAACAAGTGCCCTTTTGGCCTCTCAGTTTTTTTGCGAAAAAAAAAGGGCGTCGTAAGGAAAGAAGAACCCCTTCCCTTAAAAATACTTCGAAGAGCGTGATATCATTTTGTTGTTATTTACCAGGGGCAGGGTATGATTTGTTATGTACCAGAAAATGGATATGAAGGGTTTTTGTTTTTTGTACCCGAACTGTATATTATGGGGTTTTCAAATTTTTCCAGGGGAAAATGGGTAAAGATGTTGTAATGTACCATAAAAAGGATATGATGTTTTTTTGTTGTTATGTCCCCGAACATGAAAAGGCAAGTGTAGTCCCCTCGTCAGATACTAAAAATTTCCCTACGTACCAGAAAATCTACGGTTAAAGTCCAAAGACGAAAAATTGATCTTGATTCACTTTTATTCTCCAAAGAGTCCCAAATGATGACGATGATTTTTTTGTTTTCATTGGGAAAAATTTTTTCATCATCAATCCTCATCTTTGGGTATTTTTTCAAGATTTCCCTATCCCGCCTGCTGGGGTCTTATAGTCACAAATCAGGGGATCACACCCTTGAAGGACTAGTTTTATTAAAGTTTTAATTTTCAAGGGTTTTGAGGGGGCTATTCCATTTCGTCACTGTGGTATCGGGTCGATCGCCATCGATAAATCAAAAATTTTTTTTATAAAATTTAAAAGTTTAACATTTAAATTTTATTAAAAATGGGTTTGGGCTTTATTATAAGCAAAGCCCGGTTTAAAAAAATTGATAGGGGGTCGCCAAAAGGGGCAAAATAAATTTTTCGTTTTTTTACACTCTCGTTTGATGCCCGGGACCTTTCCCCCATCAATATACCACGTCAAAACCCAAAAAAGAAAAAACTATTTTTTTAGTAACCTACCCCCTAAACATTTAAAGTACCCAAAATTCATATCTTTGTTTTTTGTCTGTTAAAATTTTTTTTTTTAAATTTCGTTTTAAAAATCGATATCTCGAAAAAAGAGTTTTAAAATTCGGGCTTGAAAATATGCCCCGTTATCATACGTTTGAAATCTTTTCCCAGTTTTTATTTTTTTGAACATTGTGTTTTTCAAAAAACCCTCCCAATCTTTTTCGTCCTAGGGCCCATTAATTTAAGTAAGTAAAGAAAAAATACGAAATATTTTAATAATGCTATTATGCTGTTTACGTGGTGATGTGGGTACCATTGAATTTTTTCTATAAAACTGTCTGAAAGTCAAGTATTTTTGTTAGTTCTGCTGGCGGGGGTTTCCCCCGCCCTAGCGATGGCCCGGGGACTACCCCTAACCCGAGGGGAACCCCCCCCAGGCTCAACCTACAACATTCAACGACACGACGACGACGAGCGAGTAAAATCCCCCCTTTCCCCCGGGCCCAAAAGGGTTTGTGCGTTCGACTGGCAACTTGTAAGGTGAGCACTCGTTTCAATTTTTTTTTTAAAACTAGGGAAACTTTTTTCAAACGGGTTTTTCAGGCGCGTTGCTGGATGACGTAAAATTTTTTTAAAAAAGAAAAAACGTAAAAAAGAGACTTTTTACGAGAAAATTTTTTCGATTAAAGCTCAAAATTTCACAGAATATTAACTTCATAAACTTAAGGTTCGTGAAAAAATCATTTTTAAACGGGTAAAGCCCTGTAGGTGTTTTAAGTCGAAGAAATTAAAAAAAACGAAAAAAAATTTGTAAAATTGCATTTTTATGAGAAATTTTTTTTTAGATTCGCTCAAATTCACAAAGAGTATATCAAATTTAAAAAAATTAAGGTTCTGTGAAAAAAAAACATTACCCCTCCCGACAAAAGCATGTAGGGTGAAAAAATTGAAAAAAAAACGTAAAATTGCATTTTCGAGAAAAAATTTTCTATTGCGCTCAAAAAACGTGGGGAGTTTTTAAGTTCAAAGGGGAATTTTTGAAGGCCCCCTAAAATTATTGCAAAACGGAAAAATTGGTTTAGGGCCGGGAAACGGGTTTAAAAACAACAAAAATACGAAAAAAAGAACATTCCGGATTTTTTTCTCCAGTGTAGTGAAATGGAATCTTCGCTTCGCTCGCTTCGCTCATCCAAAAATTCTTGTAACTAGGAAAACGCTTTAAGTCCCGCCGCGTTTGTTGGTTTGAGCGAAATTTGGGTGCACTAAGTTCCCAAATGTGTTACGCGGATTTTTACTGTTGTTCTTTTAAAAAAATCTTTAATTAGTCAAAGATTTTTTTTAAATAAATGAAATTAAATAAAAAATTAACTTTATTTTTTAATTAATCGTAATTTTTAAAAAAAAAAAAAATCGCAAAAATGAAATTTTCATAGAAATAGTTATTCGATTGCGCTCAAATTTTACACAAATATATTAATTCCTAAAATTAAGGTTCTGTGAAAAAATCATTACAATAGGATAAAGCATGTAGGTGTTTAAGTCAAGAATTGTTTTAAAAATGAAAAAAAACGTAAATTTCGATTTTTTATGAGAAATAATTTTTCGATTACGCTCAAATTTCACACGAATATCTTAATTCATAAAATAAAGGTTCTGTAAAAAAATCATTACAATCGGATAAAGCATGTAGGAAATTATAAGTCGAAGAAATGTTTTAAAATTCGAAAAAAATCGTAAAATTGCGTTTTTTTTTGAAAAAAAAAAATTCCCGATTGCGCTCAAAAACGTGGCAGTTCTAAGTTCAGAGATTTCGAAGGCCTCCATAAAATTTCATCACAATCGGAGTATCGGTTTAGCCGGAATCGTGTTAACAGACACACAAAAATACAAAAAAAAAGAAAAGAAAAAAAAAAAAAAAAAACATTCCGGATTTTTTTTTTCCAGTGTAGTGAAATGGAATCTTCGCTTCGCTCGCTTCGCTCGCTACGCTCGCTACGCTCATCCAATAATGCCAATCGGGTTAAGTATTTTGTTTCCAATTGCACAAATTGCACTCTTGCAGAAAGTGATGTTTACTCCAAGGACACCTTCGTTCCAATAGCATATAAGTAATGAATGGAAGGGAATGAGTGACAGTTAAAAAGGTTGTACGACAGATAATATAATGACACTTTCACGTGTGCCAAAAGTATAAAAACAAATTGAAAACATAATACCCCAGGTTGTGCAATAGAAAGTACCACCCCACAAACTGTTTCCCAGAATTGAGTGTAATTTCGTGGCTTTCTGGCTTACAAAGGCCGGGTTGGTGGTGGCGCGGTGTGGGGGGGGGAGGGGGGGGAGTATCTGCCTAATTTCTTCTTATTCTTAATAAACACTGAAAATTTCTAGCATGTGGCCTAACGTCCTTCCTTAATATCTTAAAAGTTTAAAGTTATCTTTAGACCAAATGCTTTTTAAATCATTTTAGCTCAAAAGATACATAGAGGTCTAGAGATCTGACTATAACTCGAACTCCTTTGAACGACCTATGTTACTCAGCAACTCAAAATAGCAACCAGCAAGTGTATGGTTTGTTAAAAGGTCATTTTACTATGAGAACAAAAGTTTGATATATTATAGGTAGTAGGGCCTACTTGGGTGAATTTTTTGTTTTTTTCTTCTTAGAATAGAACAGGAAGGCCAATCCAATGCAACAGATGCAACTGTTGCGTGATCCGTCTGCTACTCTAAAGAAAAGACTGCACGAAACTATAATCTGACCTTGTTTGTCAGTCACTGCACTGACAATGGCAGTGACAGTGATATAGTTGGCCTTCACAGTTGGTGGTTCCACCTGTTCCACCTTAAACTCGCCTCTAATGGAGATTTCCAATACCAATTACCATATTTGCGATGTATTAGAGAATGAGTCATGATACTACGATGTTATGGGTGTATTGTTCTACATTCGTCGTATTGGAGGACCGGAGGTGGTTCTTCCGCTGTCGAATCTTTGTAGTTCTTAGAGTAGGCCTACGTTTATCTCTTTCTTTAGTCTTCAGGCTCCAGTGCGTGAGGCACCTTCACAAGAGATTCATTTCATTTTTACCTAGACTTGGCGAATTTTTCTGAT
>JAMZAV010004679.1:0-51945 GCA_024449915.1 Sweltsa coloradensis | reverse complement strand
ATCCATCCCGATAGGGGTTCGAACCCGAGTCTCCCACATTCCCGGTAGGCGCCTTAGCCAACTAGACCACCGAGACGGTAACTATTTAACTTCTGAATTGTAATAATGTGATGAATTAGTTGGACTATTCGCTGCTCTTTTAAATGAAGAAAAACTATGTAGGTACGATATATATTTTTTTTAATATATTTTTTTATTATGTTTTTTATATTTTAATTGTAGTTGTATTATAGATCTGAATGGATGGAACAGTACTGCAACGAATAGCTTATCTGTTTCCTTTGAACTGACCAAACAAACATTATTTATAATGTCATTACCCTACGCAGGTATGAGCGAGGGTTTATTTCTCGATTTGGTTAATCGGGAAGCACTCCCGTAGGTGGAATTGTTCATATTTAATACAATTCAGAAGTTAAAAAATCCATCCCGATAAATAAATAGATAAATAAATAAATAATAAATAAAGATAAATGCTGGGATAGAACACCTCTTGAACATTTCCTTCACAATTACCCAACATCCCAATAATTTAGTTTTGCATACACGAAGCGTAGAAAGATTTTGAATATAAATGAATAAATGAATTCGTATGTAGAGTCTACCCACTTATTCACACCAGTGGCGGATCCAGGTGGGTGGTAGGGGCGTTCTCCCCTTTTTTGATACTTAAAGGGTTACATATTATTCTATAATGATCAGGCTTATAACAATCCTGTAACGTGACGACAATATACCAAACTGTACGTAAATCTAATAAAACTTTTTGTAATATATTATCGTCTCGAAAATCCAAAATATTTCAATGAATAAGATGATAAATCAGAGTACCTATTTTGAAAAGAACCAATTTTTTTGTTGGTGCATACTTTTGCTATTGCTGTTTAAAAAAAATTATTTTCGGTGCTAAGTTTTGCAGAAAAGTATAATATTTGGATGGCTGTTATTTTTATTATAGCTTACACTTATCCTTGACTATATAGAATGAGGTATTTTAAAATGTGTAGGTATCTTCAATACCTTACATTTCACAGTGTTTTACATTTCCCGGTACTTTTGGTATCTTAGAAAAAAATCGTAGATCTTAAGATACGAAATCTCTACTAGCATACATTTCAAAATACCTCATTCATGAATGTAAGCTACAATAAAAATTTCAGCAATACAAATAGAATACTTTTTTTAAAAACGTTTTTGCAACAAAAATTTTCTTTTCGCTGAGGTGGGGCACAGCGTTTCTTTGTGCCAACTCGATCGGCCCTCCTTACAGAGATCCTGATTCACATTACTATATTGATCATGGGGGACTTGAATCATTTAAAAGCAGACCAAAGCCAATCCTGTCGGCGCCGACGCCATCGACGAGCGAACAATGGCCAACCAGATACCAATATTTCTAATACGAAACACCGACCCAGGTAGTAGGACACGATTCCACCTGCGAACAACAAGACTAATAATAAGAAAATTAACATCTTGCTCTTCATAATTTTATTATTGTTATTATGTTCAAAGTTCTCCAGTGAATTTTTCAATGCTTATCATTAGGTCACTAATTAATTTGATTATCAAATTTAAGTAAATACACTTGGTGCTAGTTTAGCTTGACCTATGCACTAGTAAAGTTGCAGCGGAAGCACTTTTTTGATTTTCTCAAGGTAAGAAAAGGACATGTTGCTCTTGAAGCTTAATATGTAATGTTCCAACGTTCTTCGGTTTATGAATAGTATTGACATCATTACGGCAAGTTTTACTTGATCCATACATTGGTATGGAGTTGCAGCGGACGAACTTTAACTTCATTTGATTTTGTGAAGGAAATAAGTGTAGCCGAAATCTCTTGATGCTTAGGCCTGTACAGTTAATTTTTACAATTTTCCAACGTTTTTCTGTGTTGTTTCACTCTTTCTCATGAAATGTATGAACTCTCATGTATAGACTTAGAATCTAAGTCAGATGATTCCTTCGTTTGATACAAGTCAGATTGGTTTTCTATCTCACACAACAATAAGTCGGTAATATCCTGCTGTAGTTGCAGGGCCAATGGCATGCCAACACTACGCAGCAAAGAAGCTACTTGATTACCGAAGTGATCAAACATGTCAACGTCTTTCGAGTTGGACTCCACGGATGATGCCGCTGAGGGAACCTTCCCAGGTTCAAGAGATGTAGGCGTGAACATGTCGCTCTTGTAGATGGTTTTCATCAGCTTGTCGCGGTGTCCATGTGCGTCTTCCTCAAGGTCAAGGTCAAGGGGCTCACTCTTCCTCTTGCCGCTCAAGTCGAGTTCGGCGCGGTGCGGCCTGAGTTCCAATATGCTTGAGCTTGACTCTGTCTCGTTGACGTCGTTCCACGGGTTGATCCACTGTTGTATCTCGACTGCATCGTCCTGGCGAGCATCTATCATCTCATCCCTCATACGTTCATCGTCCGAGCTTTCACTGGTTTCGGAGGGCAACCCCTGCGTCACCAAATAAAATAATCGTTTACAAACACAAACATTCTCTACAACTTCAAACTAGGCCTACTTTTGTTTCGGGTTTCAAAATATGCAGAAGTTAGAAAAGGAATTCCCTGGGCTAGGTAGGCTTAGGCTTAGGCTACACTGGTTGGAACTTGTGCATATATAGGCCCTATCTAGTTTTTCCCACCAAAAATCAGACGTGAATACTAATGACTATAGGCCTAGGCCATTCACATCATGTTTTATGACTCTTTTAGCGAGAAACAAGTAGCCCAATTTCTTTTGTAACATGCGTTTATTTTTTGTGGGTAAGAGATGTCTGTTTTCGTTCATCGCCCATCGGCCTAAATAGGCCTTTTATATTACCAATATACAATATAGGCTCTTGAATCGCCTTTTACGATTAGAGAGCCATGCTCTGGGCCAATTTTACCCCGGGCCCAGACGGCGAAGGAATGCTCTGGGAATGCTCTGGGCCATGCACACATTCTACCCCGGACCCAAACGAGAGTAAAACTCTAGCCTAGGGGAAGCGGAGAGGAAAGACCCGTGATCGACACCTATCCTGCCAAAGGCAAGGGTTGGAAATGAGGGCTAGGGTCGTGTTCGTCTTTGTCATCGTTCGTGTCGTCAGGGAGGATGTCGAGGGGAGGGGTACCCGACGACGACTGCCAGAGCTCGCATCTAGTTTCGGGAAGTAAAATACTTTCATACCTACTATAGGCCTAGGCTAGCTGATGTTTGCGAGATGTAGGCCTACTTTGCCCCCATTTTTCACCTTGGGCCAAATTCTAACTCAAGCTCAGGCGGGGGACTTGTGAAAATGCTGCTCGTGTATAGGCCTAATCATCAAACTCGTGTAGGCATAGGGCTAGCCTAGGCGTAGGCCTAGCAGCTGTAGGGTCCATAGAAGAATCGAACCCCAGAAGATATGTCTACAATACCTTGAAATAATATGTAGCAGGTTTAACCTTCGACTTGTCTTCTGACATGGCACAACCTGAGACGAAGTTCTGGGATGATTATTATTCCGTTTTACACAAAATATGATGAGAAGTTTAGCAAAATAATACATAAACAACAGACCAATATTGTCATAGTAAAAACACAAACAACAGGGTTATTGTTGGCTCTGCACAGCCAACTTTAAATCTTTGATTTGATTGATTGATTTTAACGTCTCATATTAACTATTCGATACGATGAGTGGTGATAGATGAGGATGAAGTATGAACAGAAGGGAGGAGGGGAAACCCGGTACAGGTACGTAGCCTACTCCTTTCGAAAAGTACCAAAGGGATCAACGGCTTTACGTCCCATCCGAAAGGACGGTGTAACCTTGACAAGTTGACAGTCATATAGGTTCCACCACTAACCCGGACTGCCGATCAGACGTCGAAGAGAACGGAGTTACACTAGCTCTCGAAACCTCCATCTGCTCTAGCCAGCGGTATACGTGTGTTTTAGGGAAGAGCGGTCACCCACTCTACCCCTGACCACGCCCGAGGCTGCTTAACTTCGGTGTTCGAGTAGAAACCGGCTAAGCGAACACGGCTAAACCGCTTCGACCACTTACATTTCCAAGCTCAAGTTTGGTGGTCGGTGGAAAAAATTATTTAACATAATTATTTATATTTTTTGTTAAGAAAAGCCTTATTATGTAGCTCATGCAAATGTATAGGCCTACATTCGTATTAAGAGTCTACTCCCTCTGTAACAGAACTGATCCTGCTACTGGCAATCCTTCTTCCTTCGTTCACAAACACGTCGTTATAGTTTACAAGTCAATTAGACGTTAAATAAATACATTTATGGTAATCTCTCATTTGATGTGGGAGAGCAAGTTTCTGAAAGATGGGTCCCGTCCGGGGATCGAACCCTGAACCTTGGCTTAATGTACCGATGCTCTACCAAGCGAGCTTTCGGGCCTCAGGATGCACTTTATGTATGTGATTACATGCATAATATGACGCTCGTAGTATACAGCTACTCTGCAATCATTTTGTCTCGCATTTAATCGTAGTTAAATGTGTACG
The DNA here is from genome assembly GCA_024449915.1 of Sweltsa coloradensis. Classification (NCBI taxonomy): domain Eukaryota; kingdom Metazoa; phylum Arthropoda; class Insecta; order Plecoptera; family Chloroperlidae; genus Sweltsa; species Sweltsa coloradensis. The sequence goes on along the minus strand of JAMZAV010004679.1, from coordinate 47,445 downwards.
TAATCTTTAATCGCACAACCTGTGTCCTGATAACTCACTTCGTAAAGCATCATTACATAAATCTGAAGGACCTGGGTTCGATCCCCGGTCGGGACACATATTTTCCGATAACTACTATCATTTCATGTTACTTTATGGTAATTTGCTCAATTGTTACGCTCTTTCCTGATATTTCAGAATGCACAGTAAAACAAACGGGCATCATCAACTTGCGATGGAAAATGAAGAAAGTCTAAGTGTCGAGTTGAAACGCGTAAGAGTATTGAATGAACAAGAATTTTCGAAGATACCCAGTTATATTTTCTTTCCGCACGGTAAAATTGTTGCTTTTACACGCATCATCCTTTTAATTTTTAATCAGTTTTACTGGTCAACCATTCTGTATTAGTTGCATTGATCCTTTTCCTCTAAGACTGTGCACTCCGAATGTTATCCAGTGTTTGTCATGTGCCAGTTACACTTAGTGCAAAACCCCCACAACATAATATGGCGAACAACCTAACACAGGGTACGGGAGAACTTAAAGAAGGGAGCGAAGCTACTTTACCAACAGATTGTAGAAGATAGATACACAAACGTAACTTTATCTAGCGTTGATCTATTTTATTTTCACAATTACATATAAATGGTGTGAAAATTATCAACTCATGCAGAAGTATTGCTATTCGTTATCAAACAATGTTTACTATGTTATGTTATTTGTTTTGCTTGGTGACATGAAACATTGTTTACAAAACATATACTCGTTCCTGAAATCATGTTTTACAGCATTTCTTTCTGGAACTTTGCCTAAATCTCTGCTTACTTACATTCTTAACGTCACAACTCTCACAATATTATATTTATATTTAAATTTTATTGTACTCTTATTGTGACAAATCCTACAAATAAGTTGCTTACTTTAAATACTGGACATTCCACTTTTTTTACAAGAAATAATAGCTTTCAATAGACATCATAATTGGCTATAGTTCTAATATATTTCGTATAAAATATGAGGTGCATGGCTGTATTAAGATCATAATTGCTGATTTAAATATTGAACCATCTAATTATAATCTCGGCATTTAAAAAACGTTTATTTAAATGTGTTTTGTCATTTGCCTTTTTAATTAATATTGACCGACTTGTAATATCTCACATCACGTCACGTAATGTTAAATCCCGCAGTGTTCCCTCATATCGTGTCGGTTCAAGTTCAGCATATAAATGTTAGTCCCGTATTTAAACAGGCGATTCCTATAATTAAACGTCGTCTTCGTCAACGGCGTACGATTTACATTTGCATAGCTAAGTGATATTTTAGACGGGCTAAACGTCCTACTGTTACGTTAGGACGGGATGGCGTGTCGCATTGCCAACTGTAGAGCGACCAACAGGCTGTACTTGACTACATCCACGGTGCTGGGAGATGCAGCACCGTGACTATAGCCGTGGAACGATGCGGAGCATTTTTTTTTAAAGCCGTAGCAAAAGTTTTAAATTATTCCCTGATTGCTGTTGTTTTTAATCTTTGGCGATACTCATAATATTCGTTTAAGTGGGATCGTCCAAATACCCAGTTATTTCTTTTCTTTTTTTCGTCTTTTTCTTTTTCAAAATGAAAAATATTTGATCAGGACACTGTTATTTTATTTTATATTTTTTATTTCTATTTGATTTATACCGGTTAACGTGTTAGATTGGTTATTATAAAATATTGTCTTACTGTTCATTGTTATTGTAATACATTTATTTCAAAGTTTTTCCCCTTTAATTAAAAAAAGTTTTTTAAAATTTCAATGTTGTCTTAATTAAGTACAGTATTTTTGTACTTAGTTTATTTATTGTCCTCCGTTATAAATCAGTTTTTATAACTATATACTATATTATATAGACGTTAAATAAATTTACATATTTAGTTGTCATTTGGGTAAATAAGTATTCCGTAAGTCGGGAAGCATCTGACTTTTAATGTGAAACTTAGCACATGTATCAAGAAAGATTATACTTAAATCTTAACCCACAATTATAAAATACGTTTATTAACCAGACACGTCAAAAACACGACAGACACAGTCGCATTTATATAATTACCAACATTTTATGGTCGCACATTTTAATTTTTTAATTGGTGTCCACATACAATCAATCATTTTCGTAGACAGTAACTCAAACGGTTCACGCATAATTGTCTGGTCTACATTCTCTTAGAGTAGCACATCCAAAGCAACTTCCAAAGCATATATTTTGTACATTTATCCTGCCAGCATGGAGTCTAGTGATGGCTTTATTGGGCGGATACCTAGCTGCGGGATTGAGAGCACTGCGCCTTGCTTACAATATACATTTCATACTTGTTATTATACTGTTCTCAACCAGCTGGCCATAATCGTCAATAGATATGGTCATTGTTATTCATTTGCTGAAACATTATATCATCGAATAAGGAGGTTACTGTGGGATGAAGTTTTTCCAACCAAATGTAAGCTGTTGCAATATAAGGTATACTATTTGCCAGTATTAACATATGGGGCAGTGACCTGCATGGAGTTTGGGAGTGAGGAACTCTAGCAGAACACAATAGCAGAAATGAAATTAGCAAAGAGCGTAGGGGGAATATGAAACACTGACAAAATTAGAAGTTTAATTAAGAAAGAGAGTGGGAGTTGACAAGTTTTTGTGGCAGGTTGAGATAATAATGTGAACATGTGGAATACACGCCATGCACCAATCAAGTGTTAATTCCCAATTCAGTATTATGCGTAATTAATATTCGTTACATTTGTCTACTACTGCATTTACATGGAGAACATTAGATGTAATACAATTCATACGTCACTTAGTATTATTCATGTGCTGTATAAACAAACAACTCAGGATTATGATCTGATCACTTGGTACAATGTATAATTACGTGCTGAATTGGTATGCTAGAATGATCCTATGTGAATACTTTTCATTGCTGTTCCACAACACAGCTGTGATTAAACAAATTAATATGTAGTGTTTAGTGTAATATAACGTAATGTATGTTATGTACCGACAGTGTTACGATTGAGACTCTGATTCGCGAGGTCCCGGATTCGAATCCCGTCGAGACCGGCAATTCTGACTGAAGGTTTTCCCCGAGGTTTTCCTCAGAAGTTAGTGCAAATGCGAGGGATTGAGTCCTTTAAAACAGCCCTCGAACATCCCTCCACAATTGTTCTAACTCCAATATACCTACTAAGACACACGAAGAGAACATGCATTGCATTTTGGGTAGGTTTCCCACAAGATATTAAAATTTGTAATGCATTGTAATGTAATACATAATGTTTTCTTACTCGTGTTAAAAGGCTAATCGAGACTTTTTAAGTCTCATAATGGGATGAAAAATACAACAGAGCCTAGACTTTCTATCACCAGTAAATAGATACCTAAATTTTTTATTACTCCATCATACAATTTTTTACCTAATTTACCAAAGTTAATTTTTTTTCTAAATTTTATTTATTTAAAATCATTCTGAGATCTATCTACTGCAGTACCTTCCAATGAAATATTTGTCGGACACCGGAGCTTTAGTGGTAGATTTGCAATGGGATTTATAAAGACAGTGAGGGATGAGGGTGACATGTGTATAATGATGCACTTAACCTAGGGAGGGGAGGGAGGGATGACCCCTCTCAATCAGGTCAATGCTGACCAGACTGGATGACAGTCGAGATATGTGGTTGGGGGAGGACACCGATCAGACTAGATGTGACGTGTTTTCATAGGGTGGAAAAAGTCCGTTGATGAGCTCAATAATTATCCCCCCCCCCACCCAACCTCCTGCAACCAAGACATGGCATTGTTACAAATTAAAAGTAAGTGACTGGAATAATATTACAGAGTTTCGATACACGGTCGATACTTCGATACTTCGATACTTGTCATCAACAAGTACTCTAATCAAGCACCATTCAATTAAAACTAGGAAAACGCTTAATTCCCGCCGCGTTGTTGGATGAGCGTAATTGGTGCATTGAGCTGCCATGTGTTATGCGGATTTTCAGTTGTTCTGTGAAAAAATCATTACTTAGTTGAAGATTTTTTAAAATTATATTAAATTAAATAAAAAATTAACTTAAATTTTAAATTTTTTTAATTAATCGTAATTTTAAAAAGGAAAAAGTCGTAATTTTGAAATTTTCATGAGAAATAGTTATTCGATTGCGCACAAATTTTACACGAATGAATATATTCATGAAATTAAGGTTCTGTGAAAAAATCATTTCAATAGGATAAAGCATGTAGGTGTTATAAGTCAAAGAATTGTTTTAAAAAAGAAAAAAAAGGTAAAATTTCGTTTTTCATAAGAAATAGTTTTTCGATTGCGCTCAAATTTTACACGAATACCTAGATGCATAAAATTAAGGTTATGTGAAAACATCATTAAAATCGGATGAAGCATGTAGGTGTTATAAGCTGAAGAATTTTTTTAAAATTCGAAAAAAATCGTAAAGTTGCAATTCTAATGAGAAATAATTTTCCGATTGCGCTCAAAAACGTGGCAGTTCTAAGTTCAGAGATTTCGAAGGCCTCCATAAAATTTCATTGTAATTGGAGTATCGGTTTAGCCGGAATCGTGTTAACAAACACACAAAAATACATACAGAAAAAAAAGAAAAAAAGATAAACATTCCGGATTTTTCTCTCCAGTGTAGTGAAATGAAATCTTCGCTTCGCTCATCCAATGAATATCACGGAAAAGTGTGCTCATTAAAATGATTAATTATTTACCCTGAAAAATTAAATCCCTGTTTAAATTCTTAATTAAAAACATGTTTATGTAATGCTTCGTTTCAATCACATAAGGTAATGTAAGTTTATAAAATTGTGTGGTGGCTATAGCAACAGTATGTGAGAGAAAAAAAAACATGTCAGTTTAGGGGATATAACATATTATCACAATCAAGTTTAAAACAACACCATCAATAATTTTGATGCTGGAATGTTGCCTGTAATTTGCATATTTAAACGTAGTCTGTATTAAAACGTAAATTAAAAACTTATGACCCGAGGCCACTATACTTACTTAAAAACGAATTTTCATAAGTCATAAGTTTTTAATTTACGTTTTAATATTGTTCCGGGCCAATAAGCTCTTTTTATAGAGTAGTCTGTATTGTTCTATTACTAATTTAAATCATTGCTAATAGAAACATGGTATTTTACATTATAACTCATTTAAGTAAAACAAATACAACATGGTACTTTTATTTTGTATGTGTTAAATGAAATTTCTAGCGACCGCTTGCGAAAACTCCCAGATCTCTTAAAGTCTTTTCCCCCGTACAAGAATTATGCAACTGGTCATAAGTTTTCATTTTCCTAAATCCTAACATTAACAAAATAATTTCCAAGTATTGACATAATTTTAGAACATTACAGGTAGGCCATATCGTGATTGTTTTCAAAAACAAAAATCTACGAAAATTCGACTTAATAAGTTGAGGTAATGGTATTGCAATGAAGTTATCGCAAAGACAACACTATTTTTAAAAAGTTTTCATTTAGTGCATCTTGGTTGGAGTGAAGCAAAATAAGAAATTTGTTTTTTGTATCTAGCTTTTGGCATGGACTTACTCGTATGCTCGTACCCCTACCGCGAAAGTACTACGAAGTAGAGGAAATAATGGGAATTTTTCTCTGAATCTGACATAGGATGCTGGCTGTTCGAGTGTGTGTTTACTTTGCTCTTCCAGCTTCGAGAACGCTGCATCTCAACAGTTACTGCCAGCAGTGAAAAGTGAAAAAAAGTGTTCCTATTCTAAATGACCCAACCGAAAAGCAAACACTAGAAACTGAATCTAACTACAACCTGAGATGAAAACTGAATGAATCTATTTGTAGATCGAGGTTGATCAACAGTTAGCTCTGGCATGATATCACGAACCAAGTTTAGCATCTAGTCTTGTAATGAAACCGGTTGGTTCAGTAACCCACATAATACGGCCATTATCACAGACGAAGAGCGTATTTATCTTGAGGTGTCAGGCAAAGTGCGTGGGAAGAAGTCGGCGAAGACGATGCATTGTTCACAATAACTAAAAATACTAATTTGATTTGTTTGTCGTCTATATTGATCGGTGAATTAATTCTTTTTCATACAATCTCTTTAAAAATTTGTGGTAAATAATATAAAGGTATTAAATAGTTTGCACGTTAAATATAATAAAAAATAAAATATCATGTAACAAAACGTAACAATAGACTCGGCCGTGAATTTAATTTGCAAGAAAACACCTCCCAACTTTTCTGGAGGGGCTATTTACATACACTTAAAAGTTAGACATGTACATTCACATTAATCAACTTACTGTTACTAACTCTTAACTTTACTAAAGTTATATGAAATACATCTTCAATTCAATTTGACGAAGTTAGTTAATTGGCACTCGCACAGATAAAAAAGAACCATTGTTTCAAGGCAAGTTGAAAGTTTAATTAATTTTTGTAAGAATCCCCTTAAGTGCAACTTTACTGTAATGCAATTATATAATTTACCTACATTACGATGTCTTAAATTCTTTTCAAAGTGGGGCTTCGTTGTTAAAAAAACGTTAACAAATTTATGTACTTCTTTTATTGATGTTCAATATTGTCTTAATCATTGTTCTTGTTCACGGGCGCAAATATGTCAGTGTTCTATACTCAATGACATAACGTTTGTACCCACTTGCCATTGTTTCCTTAACTTGAATGTACACACGATGACAAATTAATATATATTTATTTTCCGTGGTATGTGTTAAACGCCGATTTTATTACGTCAGTTAGATAATACATTGGTTAAAAGGAGCTAAAAATAATATTTCGTATCAGGTAAATTTATTTACTCATTTTAGTTTGCGTACAAAACATAAAATGTTTAGATATCGTCTAAGAATAAAAAATATTTTATTTTATTTCAAATTCAAAAAGGATATTAAGCAAAAATTCCAGGTTTTATACATTGTACCAGCTAAAATCGTGATGTTTATAAAACCCTTATTGTCTGAGACAAATCGATATAATATTATTATATTGATTTTTTCTACTGTGGGAATTAAACCTGTTATTGGATGCAATACGCCCAAATTCAGGTGAACTATGTATATTGCGGATAGGACAATATAAAGTGATGTCCGAGAGCTGTTTAAGAGGAAATGCCTCGGAAAACACCGTCAGTCAGGATTGCCGGTCACGACGGGATTCAAACCCGAGCCCCCTCCCGAATCAGAGTCAAAAGTTTAGCGCCCGAGCCAACACTGTCTATTATATTGATTTGAATGTCCTTAAATCGCCACTAGAAAAAGGTTCTGTTAGGGCTATATACCAAATGTTTCTGTACAATCTTGGTGACTTTAGGCTCTATGTGTATCCTGTATATCGTGTAGGTTCTCTGCCGGTCGATGGTGAACTCGGGGTATCCGAACATCTATTTCACACAGTACTGTGGGAAAATGTGCGGGAACAATAGATTTAAATGTTTTGACGGTGCCTCCCAAATACAAACCTAAAAGTGCAGCGTATCGTGACGACTGACTTGTGTGTAGGGAAGGGGCAGGGCTTGGGCACGACTAGGGCAGGACTGCACTTTCCTGGGACATCATTCCTCATTAACGACCGACTGCAAGACTGCATGATCCAATATTGTAAAACACGTTATTTGAGGGTCTTATAACCCCAAAATTTATTTTTTCCTACTAACTACTAAACTAAAATGAGCATTTCCAAATTAATATCTTATATGACTGTGATTTCCACGATTTTTTAAATTCTTTTTGACAGTGAATGATGAGGAAATTGGCTTTTTGGTGAATTTCTTAAATCGGATTTGACCCACTTATTTTTTGTTTCACATAGATACTTAGGAATAAGACAAATATGAAAACTTTGTCTTGAAAGTGTTCACACTCCTCAGAAACAATTTTAACATAACACAACTGAAAATTATTCTCAAACAGATAAGTTTTCCTTGGCAGACAGTTAAAAAAATAAGACTTTGGTACCGGCGGACGAAAAAAATCGTACATCAAATGTAATTTCAGAAAATAATTTTCCCTTATACTAGTGCGGAAGAAAAAACTGCATTGGAACAATATTTAATTTCAAAATACCCAAAATTCCCTCCCAAAAAGGTTATACTATAAAATTCACAATTTTTTTTTTTTTACTGAATTTCTTTGAAATTTGTTATTGAAAAATGTCATCCAGGACAATTGCAATTTATGAGAATTATGAACTGGTGGTCCAGATTGGTACTTTAATGGCAAATTGCTGGCGAAATTAAAGAAAAATTATTGGAAACAAGTTCACAAACAAATAAAAAATAAATCCTTTTTCAAACAATTTTTTTGGCTTATTTTACAATTTTTGGCTTATTTCATTCATTGTACAGTTCATCCCAAAGATTTTGATGTATGAAACTTGATTATCAAACTTGTCCTATCCGCAACGTACCTAGTTCACCTAAAGATGGATACATACATTGACCACAGTAAAAATTTAAAAAAATAAACCTATTTATTGCGGTTTCTGTGTGAGTAGTGAGCAGCCGCTGTGACGCTTCTTGCTCAGATCTCACTTGATTCGTAAGACCCCCCCCCCTCTCTGAATTACGTCACCCCAATGGCACCCCCGACCTTACTAACGACCTTCTCACGCATAGACGCACATATTACGCCACATTCAACGAACTGAGAATCAATTTCAAGCGGAAAGAAAATTTCCAATTTCTGTACTATATTTACATTTATGACACCGTTCACTTGCACAGTGATGTCAAGATGAGAAAGTTCGATTCTAAATGCGTGACTGTGAAGTGTGAACGATATAGTGCGACCTTCTATGTACTATTACTCTCTAGTACAGGTGTGCGCATGAGTCTTGAGTTTGCAATTAAAAAACTAACAAATGGAGATGCACTTTCGCGAATACCGTAATGATTGATGTTAGATGACAATGGACAAGTATAAAAACCCATGTCTTATGCGGGATTCGAACTCACGTCCTCACCCATCCACCATGCCTGCTTCGGACCTGTATGCGCACTTACCGTATGTACCACCGCGGATGGCGCGAATACCATAATTAAGATACATAATAAAATGGAAAAGTAACTAAAAGCTGTCAAACTTGAAATCTTCTATAGTTGTGCGTGCTATGCGTTGCCCTTTGAAGATAAACGGTAGGCTAGACATTTTCTTTCATATACTAGGCCGCTTCGCGAACGCTTTTTTTAGTCGCGTTGATGGATGAGCTTTTTTAATAAGTCTGCGTGGGATCCCTTTACTTTTGCAAGTTCTTTTTGAACGCATTGTAGGTGATTGTTGTCAAGTTTCTATTGATACTTGTTAATTGTTATTATAAACCTCGAAAAACTAATATTGAAACCTTTATTTCTATGGATTCTGGCTAACTTTTCCAACTTTTTCTTTCAAAAGATACTACATCACCATAACCTGAATGCCCATGTAAAATATGAACATTGTAGCGTGGGGCTACATTGTAGCCCCACCCGTTTGGTCAGAATCGGCCCGAATGTAACGAAAATATCGCACTAAAAATCGAAAAAATCGTAAAAGTACGATATTCACGAGAAATCTTTTTTCGATTGTACCCAAAAACGTGGCAGGTCTAAGTTCAGAGATTTCGAAGGTACCCTCCAATTTTCATCAAGATCACATATGCCGTTTTCCCGGTAGAGAGGGAACAAACAGAAAAAACAAAAAAAAAAAAAAACACTTGAGCTAATTTTTTTGGGGGTCAGTGAAATTGAAGTCTTCGCTTCGCTCATCCAAAAATTTACCCCAAAGACATCATACACAGTTCGATTATAAGATGAGTATATATATTTTAGATTGTTACGATGGTTTCTTTATATATCTATGTAGATCACATAAATAAGGAGGTTACAGCTGATTTAAGAAATTAAAAAAAAACGCCCATTTTTTCGAAAATTTAAGAATCAAAAAGTGAAAAAAGAAATCGTGTAAAATCACAGCAACAAGATATCATTTTTAAACGGTCATTTAAGTGTAGTATTATGCTATAGATTTTATGTAAAAAAAAATTGGGAGTATTAGCCCCTAAAACAAAAAATAGGAAGGGCAAACGAATCCATTCTAGCAAAAACGAAAAGTCCAAAAACTATATAATTTTGAATATTTTAGGGTGTGAACTGTAGAAATGTAGACGAACCAAGGGGCGAGGGTTCGAATCCCTCATTCAGCACATATGTTCTTAGCTATCGTCACGACATCATCTCTAATAGCACCAAAGTGAACGACATACGGTAGATCGTCCTTCAATTCACTCTTACTCCTGTACAGTTATTAAACACAAACAAACAGAAGGAAATGCACTTTCGTGCTCATCTTACTTCTAAAGTGGGTCGAAGAATGTGTTATTATAACACATGGAGTGAGAACTTTTACCTGGCCATGTGAGCCCCTCCCCCCCCCCCCCCCTCCCTGCCCCTCACCGCGGAGAAGCAAGGTACACAAGTTACCGTGGCGGCTGTGGCCGTCAGTTGTGCACGAACCGCGGTCCGAACAACACGTACACACGCTCGGCCCTACCATGCGCACGACGCGTTCACTCATTACGATCTAATCACATCAATTAAAAGTGAGAACCTAATTAATCAAGACAAACGCGTTATTTTTTTTAAAATAAAGTTTTTTTCACCCGTGGATAAATTTATGTGTTGACGGTTGTAATTAGGCAGTTAAGTTTGCTGACATAAATCGTGATAAGATTTTATTGTGTAATACACGTGTCTGAGATAAAGATTGTCGAGATATAGTTCTGTGTGTGCAAATAAGAAGATGGTGAGGGAACAGAATGGGTCCACGACCAATGGCTTGGAGATGGGAAACAGCAATCAGGTGGGTGCATGGAGGAACCGGTGTAACTTTCAAAATCCCAAAAAATGAAAAAAAAAAACTTTTTACACCTCCTCTCAGGGCGTAACTAGTCCTGTTTTTTTTTTTTTTTTTGGGGGGGGAAGGGGAACTTCCCCATGAAGAAATTTGTTCCGGTAAAATCCTGGTACATTTGGGGTTTTGGGGGGGGGGGGGGGGGAGGCAGCAGTGTGGGTTGGGGGGGCATACCCCCAGATTTTTATTTAACATTGCTTTTTTTGGTATTTTATGGGTTTTAGCTGGTTTCGCGATTATTTAAAAATTTGTAAGATTTCAGTTTTTGTCAGTTTCAAATAATGCCACATAGTTGTCCCCCCTCGCCCCCCCCCCCCTTTCCCGTATTTACGCCAGCACCCCCTTATCAACACCTTTAAAAAAATTTTAGTTTGTTTTAATAAACATTTAGATGACTAAAAATTTTCGATTTTTTTAGAAAAGACATTTTGTAAGCGGATTTAAGATTTCCCCAAAAGTGGGGAACATTTTGGTGTAGATGCTCACGGGATATGTGGTTGTGTGTAGAAGGAAAACGCTAAAGTCCCCGCGTTTGATGGATGAGTTTTAAAAAATGTTTAGTTTGGGGGGTATCTTATTTTTGCAAGTTCTTTTTTTTTGTCCTAGCAGGGTAGCTGATTGTTGAAAAGTTTCTTTTGTTACCTGTCTTTGGAAATTTTTTCCGAAAAAAACTTATATTAAAAGCTTTATTTCTATAGATTTTTGGCTAACTTTTTAACTTTTTTTTTAAAAAAGGACTAAATCCCCAAAAAATAATGTCCATGTGTAAAATGAACGTTGTACCCCCCCGTTTTGGGCAGAATTTGGCCAAATGGCACGAAAATACGCACAAAAAATAAAAAAAACTTTTATTAAAAGCTTTATTTCTATGGATTCTGGCAATTTTTTAAATTTTTTTTTTAAAAAGGTATACATCACCTAACCTTAATGTCCATGATAATTGACGTTGTAGCCCCCCCCGTTTGGTCAGAATTTAAACCCAAATGTCACAAAAAATCGGGGGACTAAAATCGAAAAAAAAAGTTTTAAAAATACGATAATTATGGAAATATTTTTTCGATTTTACCCAAAAACAATACACCTCTAAATTAGAGATTTCGAAGGTCCCGTCAAATTTTTATCAAAACGGGTAGCCGTTTGCCCGGTAGGAGTTTCAAACAGACAAAAAAAACAAAAAAAAAAAAACAAAAAAAAAAAAAAAAAAAAAAACCCAGCTAAAATTTTTTGGGGGGCAGTGAAAATTTAAATCTTGTTTGTCATCCAAATGAAGCGATTACTCGGACTATGACAACAATCCATATTCACTTCTCCTACAGTTTACGCCCACTATAAGAGAATAGCGGTCATAGTTACGGCTCTTGACCTAGTCCGATGTTGCTTACCTTTGATGTCGTATCGGAGTTGGTTACGCTTGAGAAACATAAACAATTTTAATTCCAACATTATTCCATAAACAATTTAAACACAAAGATCAAAACTTTAATAATTAGCTAGAAGGTTATATAAAATGATATGTTTGAACATTGCAAATACAAACATAGTCCTATATAAACCAAAATAAAAAGTTTCATTAAATACAAAATTGCAATACTGAAACAATTTTTAAGAAAATTCGTCTGTAGAAGTATAATGAAGTGTTGAAAATCGCTGGACGTGTTTTTGTACGGCAGGCCAATTCGTGCGGTTAGTGGTGGATGTGGATTCATGAGAATCTAGTTCACTTCGTGCAGAACTAGTTCAGTGATAGCCGGCATTCTACTTCTCTAGAGTTCGTGGGTTCGAGCCTCGCCACCGGCAGTGTTGGGTGCGAGTCTAGAACATCGCGTTGGGTACCCACAGCATTTTACCAGCGAACAATGTACCCTATTGAGGTACGAGTGCAACAATTTCAATTTCTGTTAGAATAAAAAAACAAAAACAATAATACATGTTTGTGGAAATTTAATTCATACTATAGAAGGGATGCAAACACAGGCCTACCATTAGGATTCAACACCAGGAACTTTTTCGGTTGTGTGTGTGTGTGTGGGGGGGGGGGGGGGCCTATATCAAAATACGTAAAAACAAAAACAAAACTACAAAACCTTTAAATAAATAAATAAATAAATTGTATAATTGTAGTTATATAACTGATTTTCAGTGGGGGACAGTAAATCAAAGCGACTAAGCCTACCCTGTGGGCCCCGACCCAATCGACAAAATTTAACGTTGCTAATTTAAGTACAAAGGACTTTCAACCGAAAAGGACTTTCGTTTAAAATAGTAACGTTAAAGGTTTTGAAGGTTTTTTTATTACTAAAACAGCAAACACATGTTGGTTTTATTTTGGACCCTCCAAACCGAAGAAGTTCCCAACATCACACATGTTTGTACATAGGCTATATTGAAATTTCAAAATTAAGTGAAATTGTATGTTTAGTAAAAAGGTAACTAAATAATCTTAGTCCTTAAACATATTTGGTTTGAATGTCAACAAGGTTTGTTGGTACTAATTGTTCCTCGCAAATAAACAATCATAATTAAAGAAAGCACCAAAAATCATCATCATCATCACCGTCATGAGTGTAGGCCTACTCTTGCATCACAATGTTTGTATTTGGCTCGCGAATACTTGAACCATGTAGCGACTCTGCCAACCACATAGCAAAGATTATTAAGTCTCTGCTCATACACAAAACACACACGTGTACTGGCTGTTTGTGCATGGCTATCGTGTGCGTACAATACGTGCTTTCAAGCTATGTGTTCGCAATCACAGCATGTGAGCTTATTTGCATATATACGCTCCCTCGCCAGCGAATATATCACATTTCTAGACACGTACTTAAATTTAACACAATTAAAAAACAACAATTGAAACACGAGATTGGCAAAATCTGACAGTCCTATGGTAGAACTAAACCTACATCACACGTTTGAATAAATACATTTGGATGCAGTATTCAATTTAAGAACATCAAGCTAAGAAGCATTATCACGTTATATGCATAGTAGTAATGATTACCATACATGAACCTATCGTAGGTTTACTACATAAATTGGTCGGGATATTGTCAAAAATGTGTAGTTAGATTTTGGGATAAAAATACCAGTTATTGGAACCAGTAAAATGGAAAGTTTGGGCATTAGGCTACTTATTATTTGCAGTTTACATTCATGAAAAGGAAACGAGAGTAAATACATATTCTTCCTGCCTTTTATATAATTTATTTTAATTTATTTGTGTCACGACAATCCAATTCTAAAAATATAATAAAGGAGGTAGGCCAATGTAGTTCGCATGACTGTTAGAATTTAGAGGATTGCATGTCCTCCTTTGTAAATAAGTTTTTATAACTGAATAGGATAGACGTTAAAAATAAATAAATAAATAAATAAACGTTTAATTTTTTTAAATGTAAATTTTGAATTTATAAGCATGTATTGGACTAACACCGTTTAAACTCATTCGTGTAACTATGTGAATGTTCCTGCTTTGTCCCACAAATGCATCACTGGTTTTATAACTGTGAGAAAAGGGGGCATTTATAATTGTTCTTTAGCCAAAGATCGGTAACCTTAGTTTAAACCCATTGTTTTGTTTGGAGGTGTGGTTCATAAATATAGCAGACAAGGTATAGTCAGGTCAAGGACCATGAAATTAGTACCTCGCTATGATTATATATGTCCTACATAAAGCACAAGTACGATTAGTCTTTTCAAGTTCGCACGGATGGTAGAGGCACAGATAACTAATTACATGGTTCAGATGCACAGAGAACGCACATGAACGCGGACAACGAAATATAATTTAAGTGGTGCATTTCACTCGTATAACGCAGAAGTCATGCAGTGAAGAAATCTGTCACTGGACCATGGGATTCCGATTATGAATCACATAGCAGGTGCATTCATTCGCTGACAATTACTTCCTCAGACACGTTCAAACGATTGACATTTTCCGGGTAGAACTCATACATTTCTGAGCAGCATACTATTCTTCTATGTTAGGCATTATGTATAAACAAATGCGATTTGTGTGCGGTTCGTTGTTTCCTGCTTTCTTCACAGAAGGTCTGGAGTTCTTACCTGGGCTTGAAGTTTCTTTATTAGGCCTACTTCTTAAATCAATATGTAGGATACTAGAGGTACTAGAAGGGCAGGTGCGTAGGAACGTTTTGAAAGTAGGGGACAAGTTTACCAGCAGATTCCGTGGGTGGTAGCTGGGGTCTGGGGCGAAGCCCCAGCTGTTGGAGGCCCTTTCGGCGAAGGCGAACGTTTTTTTCATCATACTACAGTTATTTCGTCAAATGGCAACTCAAGAGATTACCGTTTTGTTTTGTTGTTTTGCTTTAGTTGTTTTTGAAATCTCAATTTGATTGCCCAACTAAACCATCATGTCATAAAAGTATGTTATGTACAATAATAGAGACAGTTTTGAATTTTTGAAATAACTTACATTAATAG
Source organism: Sweltsa coloradensis (assembly GCA_024449915.1). Classification (NCBI taxonomy): domain Eukaryota; kingdom Metazoa; phylum Arthropoda; class Insecta; order Plecoptera; family Chloroperlidae; genus Sweltsa; species Sweltsa coloradensis. The sequence continues at coordinate 32,065 of JAMZAV010004679.1, read as the reverse complement.
CTCAATAACTAAAACTAAACTTCCTGCACTCGGACACTGTAAACGATGTTTTACAGAAACTATCTGCGATCTAAAAACTAAAAAATAATCTTCCCCACTCCCTGCCCCCCTCCCCCCTGGGTCAAGCTGGAGGGGGGGGGGGGTTGAAGACGAGTACTTTGCAGCCGTTCTGTGAATAAGGCATCACCGATATAATTATGCACTCGACCGAAAATTAATCCTTCAAAGTACGCCGGCAATAAAGAATGTTCTACATCTATTTCATGACAATGTTGTTACTACACCAGCTATTGCCCTGTACTCGAGGATGTTCAATAAGGAAGCGGTTCTAGTGGTCAACTGTCTCGTCTATACCTAGGTCGTGCGAGACAGCCATCATACACCACATGATGAATGTCGTCTAGGTCCTTACCGTTCTTCGTAGAACTTCATGTATGGCATTTCAAGTCGTGTATAATCCAAAGGCAAACCAACATCTTTATGTGGAATAATTTTTATTGTAGAGTAGTACTTGTCTGTCACTAGAGTGCGGAAATACTTGAAGCTGTTGTTGACAATATTGACGCTAAATCGGTGAAGATGGACCATTGATATTAAACATCTATAGTAGGCTAGATCCGCAGACTGGCGTGTCAATTAGAAGCCATCTTGAAATTCAGTTTGCATGTTAAGTATATAGATGGGAGCGATTTGTAGCCCAAATATTTTTCAAGATGACCGTCAGGTTGACAGGTGAGCATACTTGCGCCAACCAAATGATTACTAAATTCTCTTATGCAATAACTTGTTACTGTGTCTGTTTGTGCATTTCCATGCTGCACAAGCTAAAACCATATCTAACAATCCAGAAAAATACTTTGTTGCATTAAAAAAGTATAAATTTAAACGCCAAATCGCCATTTTGGAAAGGGGGGATTGACGCTTCAATTTGGTACACTCGCGCCTGTGCGGACGTATTGGAGACTGCGGATCTAGCCTACTGTAGATGAACAACGAACTGAATGATTAATCCAAACATATTTTTTTCGTGCCTATTAAAAATTAGTTTTTCATTGTGTTCCTACATTTTTTGTAGCAAAAATTAAATTGTATGGATTTGAGGGTTTAATTTGAGAGTTGAGAGTTTTGAAGAATGGAAAAAATTAGATGCTATAAAACACTAAATTTAAAAAAAAGGTGCTTTGTATTATAATATAAATGCTAATATAATATCATTTCTTCAATGTGTAGCGTTTATTTAAAAAATAAAAATTTATTTCATCTATTTTTTTCCATTCTTCAAAACTATCAACTTTCAAACTAAACTCTTAAATCCATACAATTTAATTTATATCCGTGTATTCTTGTACCATTGATTGTCCCCTCCGCATTGCGACAACTTCTTCGTGTAGGCTTCTCTAGTCTAAGTAGCCTATTTAATTACATTTGCAAGGCGGTGCATTCCCTTATTCTAACTTCCTTAAGTGTGACTTAATTATACACCTGAGATTGAGAATTAACTTCTTCCACAAAGTGTTCATTTGTGATTAAAATCGATCACACCTTCAACCTGTAATTGACCTTCATTTAAAACACGGAAAATCCTTTTTCAATTTCCGTCTTTTTCATTCAAATTGTTTTAAGCTAAGAGTGGAAGGAATAAAACCCCAAAAAAGTTCGTAATCACTGTTCCTGTGTCAAGGTCAAACATTTGATTTTCATTGTGCGTCAGGGATTGCCACGCACGATCGCCTCCACAAGAATGTTTTCTGCGAATAGTTTTTCTGTTCAAGAATCAATTCAATTGCGTGATTGTTCTTGATCTGATCTGTATTCAAGAGGGTTCGCGTCGCCGCTGCTAACTCATGACAATCATGACAAATCGTCGCTCGACATCGCGCTTTAGAACGTGTAGGCGACCGGTTTAGGCTTTTTACACCCATCAATGTCAGACCCTGTTAGGTATTTTACGGCACGATGGATTGGTTTAAGTGGCATGTGTCTAATGCTAACGTGGCGGTTATACAGACAATGAGCCAACAAACGACGATAAAATAATAGCGGTTCCATATTAGGTTTTGAGGAATTAACTTTACAACACTTTAATTCAAAATTTGCTTACGGAATGTGTCCACAGTCCACCCTTTTGAATGAAAATAATGCTATTTCGATAAGAGTTTATAATTCAATACCTGTAAATTATGCGACAATATGGAAATAACACTATTTTGAGCTGCAAACCTTAGGCTTACTAAAAAAAATCGTATTTACTAAAGTGGTATTCTTCTATATTTGCGCATTCTTAATTAATAATTGTACTCTGTCCCATAGCTACATCCTTGAAAAGCTTTGCAAAATAGACTTTGCACGAACTATTACGTTAAATTAATAGTAACGAATTCTCTTTTGCCAAGCTTTTCAAGTTACAAAGCAGTGTACTTTTATGAATTAAAAATGCACAAATGTAGAGAGGTACATGAGATTGGCCCTTATTTGAGATCTTATTTCTTTTGAGGTAAGGCAAGGTTTGGCTGTATTTTTGCAAGATTTTTGTATCGGTGATACATATATTAGTAGGGGGACAACAGGTATACTCGTGCATCTTTCGTGGAAGAGGTTTTGCGGTAAGTTGTATTCTATTAGGTAGTAGGATACAAGTTTTTTGCACTTTCCTTGCAGGCCATGCTATGCTGCAGAGGGCGTCAGGAGGCGTCGCGACGCCCTTACACGTTTTTTAAGAGGGATGATAATTTATCTCGAGTGCCTTTTGTGATAGAGTATTGAGGTAAACTGGTTTCTATTAAGTAATAGCAAACAAGGTTTTTGCACCAACCTTGCAGGTCCTGTCGCGCTTCAGAGGGCGTCGGGGGCGTCGCGACGCTCAAAAACTTTTTTTTTTAAAAAGAGGGATGAATTTTTATCTCGTGTACCTTTCGTGCTACAGTATTGCGGTGAATTGTATTCTATTGAGTAATAGTATACTAGTTTTTAGCACCTACCTTGCAGGTCTTGTCACGCTTCAAAGGGCGTCGGGGGCGTCGCGACGCCCTATAACGCTTTTTTAAAGAGGGATTATTTTTTATCTCATTTGCCTTTTATGATAGATTATTGCGGTAAACTGTATTCTATTAAGTAATAGCATACAAGTTTTGAGAACTTACTTTGTAGGTCGTGGTAGGATTCAGAGGGCGTCGGGGGCGTCGCGACGCCGTTTTACGTTGTTAAAGATGCATTATTGTTTAGCTCGTGTGCCTTTCGTGATAGAGTATTGCGGTAAACTGTATTCTATTAAGTAATAGTATACAAGGTTTTTGCTCCCACCTTGCAGGTTCTGGTAGACTTCAGAGGACGTCGGGGGCGTCGCGACGCCCTATAACGGCTGCACTCCATAAAATAGTTCCTGCTTCCTTAAATAACACCATCTATGGCTAAAATCTGGAACTATAAATCTGTGAAACATCCTTCGCCTACTTTAGTTTGTTGTTATAATGCATAAAAAGTAAATACTTGCTATATAAAAACCTTCCAACTAAATAAAGTGAGTGGGCCAGAGAATATTTCGTGTCTTGCGCAATCGTGATTTTGGACAACCTGTGCAAGACATAACGACACTCTCATCGCCCTTTTCAGCACACCAAGACCAGCAAGGAAGGTGATAAGACGTTTAAGCTATTACTTAAAGATTACAGTTTACCCTAATACTCCATCACGAAAGGCACAACAGATAAAAATAAATGCATCTTTATCAACGTTATAGGGCGTCGCGACGCTCCCGACGCCCTCTGAAGCCTACCAGAACATGCAAGGTGGGTGCAAAAACTTTGTATGCTAATACTTAATAGAATTCAGTTTACCGAAGTACTCTATCCTGAAAGGCACACGTGCTTAACAATAATTCATCTTTATCAACGTTAATGGGCGTCGCGACGCCCTGACGCCCTCTGAAGCATACCAGGACCTGCAAGGTGGGTGCAAAAACTATTTTATGCTATTAATTTAATAGAATACAGTTTACCGCAATACTCTATCACGAAAGGCACACGAGCTAAACAATAATGCATCTTTATTAACGTTAAAGGGTGTCGCGACGCCCCTGACGCCCTCTGAAGCCTATCAGGACCTGCAAGGTTAGTTCTAAAAACTTGTATGCTATTACTTAATAGAATACAGTTTACCGCAATACTCCATCACAAAAGGCACATGAGATAAAAAATAATCCCTCTTTAAAAAAGCGTTAGAGGGCGTCGCGACGCCCCCGACACCCTCTGAAGCGTGCCAAGACCGGCAAGGTAGGTGCTAAAAACTTGTATTCAATTTCTTAATAGATTCAATTTACTGCAATACTCCAGCACAAAAGGTACACGAGATAAAATTCATCCCTCTTTTAAAAAATCGTTTTTGGGCGTCGCGACGCCCCCGACGCCCTCTGAAGCGTGCCAGGACCTGCAAGGTTAGTGCAAAAACCTTCTTTGCTATTACTTAATAGAATACCGTTTACCGCTATGTTCTATCACGAAAGGCACATGGATAAAAAATCATCCCTCTTAAAAACGTTATAGGGTGTCGCGACGCTCCCGACGCCCTCTAAAGCATACCAGGACCTGCCAAAATAGGTGCAAAAAATTTGTATGCTATTATTTAATAGAATACAGTTTCCCGCAACACTTTATCACGAAAGGAAAAACAGATAAAAAAATCATCCCTCTTAAAAAAACGTGTAAGGGAGTCGCGACGCCCTCGACGCCCTCTGCAGCATAGCATCACCTGCAAGGAAAGTGCAAAAGACTTGTATCCTACTACCTAATAGAATACAACTTACCGCAAACTCTTCCACGAAAGATGCACGGGAAAAAAAATCATACCTCTTGCTCCTCTACTATATATACTGCTTTATTTATCATTTATAGTTAAAAATACGATATCTACGTAGAGTGATTGTGGATTGAGGTTGTGTTGTGGATTGTATCTACCCCTTCCCGGTCATTAAAAGTCTTAGTGATCACTCTATAACATATTAAATTCAAACATTGAATTTAAAAGTTGTTTTCCGGCAATTTTCTGGTCGGGGACTACTCGCATGGTCAAGCCTCTCCCCCCCACTCCCCCTAGAAAACCGATTTGTGTTACCACAAGCAAGTTTACAAATCACCCCCCCCCCTCACCAATCCCCTTGAGACTGACGGATATTCATCTAGCCTCAAACCTAATTTGGTTTATCGGAAAATTGCCGCCTCTTCAACCCACAACTACAGCTGAACATGTTATGGGTCTTCTTGTTATTCAAATATTTCTGCGCGCTAAAAGTTAAATGTATCTAGATTGTTTATGTGAATCCCAACAAACAAATCCCCGGCGCATGAAACTATTCGAGAGGAAGCAACTTATTGGAAACTGAGGCGAACCAGAAACCCACTAAATACCATTGTGCTTTGAACGCCCGCAAAGTTATTTTCGCCGATAGGCACTGCATGTTTTGTGAGTAGTTCCTATTAATTTCCGTTTCGGCGATGCTGCTGTTGTATTCGTTTCTGTTCCACTCCAGAAAATGTAATTACGTGTCTCTTTTTCAGGGCTCATTATACGTCATGATATGCGGAATTATGATTATATATTGTTGTTATTGTAGCACTGTAAATATGTTTTGTATTACATGTCTTTCTTGGATCTTCAGGAGGAAATTGAGGTATGTAAAATAATACACATTCTATGAATAGAATATTGACATTTATTTTTTACTATCAACAATACCATATGCCAACAAGTGCAATGTCCTATAATAATAAGTTAAACATTGAAACATTAAATACAAAAAATACAACTTTTGCCCACGCAATTTATATTATTAAATAATAATTCATTGTATTCCAGGCCATTTATTGACTCTTTAAATTAATTTTATTTTTGGAATGATAACTTTATAGTATTGTATATTGCTAGTAATTTAAATAAGTATGCAATTATTTGTTCACATTGTCACACTGGACAGTTTTTAAAGCCCCTAGTTGGACGCCATATTGTCACACTCGGGACTTTAGTCCTCAATCGGGGAACTATCTAGTCAAAGACTACTGTGACGTTTAGACCTTAATTGGTCCTTCCCCTAATCACACCTTGACTTCTTAATTGTTGGGCGCCATATTGACTAACAATAATGCTAAATCTAAGTCACTAATTGGAGGAACCAATTAGTACAGGTTGGTCCGGTAGCTGGATCGCCTAATCCTGAAATACAATTTCTACTATGGCAAATGATGACTTGCAGACAATTTGTCTGACTTGGCGGCTCCGACTGGATGTCTGGTGCCGTGTCTCGTTCCACTGCAGCTGGTACAGACCCTCCCAAAACACTATTGGTCTAGTGACAGGACAATAGGTCATGCACAATCTACAGAGGTTGTGAAACGTGTAGTGGTTACAATTCCTGGTATATTGTTACGTTTGATAAATGGTGATACAAATTATATAAGCCCTACCTAGTCGGATCCTTCTATTACATCTGATGTGGCTGAGCCCAAGTTTACAGTGGTCTGATGGACCTTGAATCTACTAAATTACTATTATTAATACTGTGGTGTTTGTACTCATCTGTCTCCCTTTGTTGTGATGTTCGAAGATGATTGTTCGACGGGGACAGTATTTTAAATCAGGGTTGTCGATTTAAATAAATACACACACACTGGGTACGAAGTAATCCAAGCTTGCGATCTTCTGATTCATCCCGACGGTGCCGTCAGTTTCATCTCGTAAGACGATCACTTCACTGGCGTCGATCGATACGTTCGATTCCCGCGTCGTCACTGCTTGCACCAGTCCTTCGATCAGCCTCGCTTTTTATTCCGGTGGTTGTTCTCTTTAGTTCGTACCGTGTACCACAGGTAAATTTAAATTACAGTTGAAGCCACGTTGATTCCATTCGCTTCGCTCCCTATTAGATCGCTCTCAATTTCAAATAATATTCCAATCCACAGTTCGCTTTACTACTCAACTTCGCTCACTATCAGATCACTTTCAATTTCAAATAATATCCCAATCCACAGTTCGCTTTTCTATTCGACTTCGCTCCCTATCAAATCACTTTCAATTTCAAATAATACTCCAATTTACTCCACGCTCTACTACTCAACTTCGCTCACTTTTAAATCACTTTCTAACTCCTCGACCCCCGAGACTTAGGCCGTCCTAAGCATTACCGTCGTAACTTCATCGTGAAGTCGGGCAGGCACGTTGCCCTCCGCCGAGTAACTTCACTTCACACCGAGGCCGGACCACGTCACGAGCCTCCTCCGCGTCACTACCCCAAACCAACTACTGTCCGTCTTCCTCCTGAGCACCTAGCTCCTCGTCGGTCAGCTGAGCTAACCCCGTGGAATCATGGGAATTCCCCGAAAAACTGTCTTTCGCCTCTACCCGGCTCGCGCTAAAACTCGCCCTAGCTGGCTTCGCTCTCCGCCATATACCCTTGTGGTTTCCTTTGTGGCCTTCATGCTCACAACGATCGGGATGTATGTAAGCCTTGGCTGCATCTTTACCCTTGGACTGTTCCTCGAAGCCAATTATAATCGTGTTCGCTAAAGCAGTCGAGCGGATTAATTCCGACTTTATGGCGGCTCAGTGTGCATCGCCGCACATTGGTACATCGTCTGGTGTCGCCCTGCCAGTCATTGCTATTCATTCTGATAGCCCGAGGGATGTTTTCGCGACATTTTAGCCTCGAACTAGCCTCCTTCCCCAGGCTCAGACAATTTATTTAGCCTCCACTGCAGTCCCAGTTTAATATTTTGATCTCTTCGTTTCTCGATTCTCCAGTTTCTGTGTGATTTCACGTTCCCATTTACCACCTTTACTTGATTGCGATGCTTTGATTACCTCCTAATTACATTATTACTTGTTATACTAATTGTGGCTGATTTGCATTTTGGTAGGCAAATCAGTTATTGAATAAATTATAGCTATATTTGCATTTTTGACATGCAAATGAGCTATTCGAAAAATATTTTGTGGTTAAGGAAGGTCTAATGGAGACACGGTGAAGCCGTTCCATTACAACATATTTTAATCCTCCTTAAAAATATGCTTGGGCCCACTTTCGAGATAATTATGTTGAATTTTTCGTTTCGTTCTTCGCGTTCTTGAAACTTTCTTTAAAATATCTTGAGTATTATAGACAGTTCAAATCATCTAAGAAAACGCAATATGTTTCGCTGTTTAAAACTTTTTTTTTGTCCACTTCACAACTTGAAATGATGTATCTAGCCCAATCTATACTGAACAACGACAAATTGACGACTATACGTCCAAAGTAAACTTTGGGACACACCTTTAATATCATAATGATATATAGACATAGTACATAGAAGCAAGGAGCGAAGCGCCTGCCATTATAACACAATAACAAAAAAATGAAACTTTATAACTGGTATTATCGTTAAATCATTGGACTATTCACTGTAAAAAAAATATTTTTATTAAAACTAAAAGTTATATTTCGACTATACTTGACAGAAATCTTTCTCAAACAACGTAACAATGAAAAACACACAACAGATAAAACAATTTTTTTTAATTGATATGTTGAGAAAGACTTATGTAAAAGAAGTCGAAATATTATTTCTTGTTTTAGTAAAAATGAAAAAAAGGTTTAGAGTGAATCGTCTATTAAATGATTTGTATTTTTAATTATGATATAATATTGTCCTTGGTGGAGGCGCCGGGTCAACAGATAGCCTCGCTTGGGGTTTGGCTAGCTCACCCCTGATGTAGAGGTTACCAAACGTCAATTTAAAAATGTCACAATCGGAGGACATGTTCGGTTATTGACGTGAAACGTGACACACGCGCATACGGACAGAAAATTGATTGATTGATTGATTAATTGATCATACTATTATAATATTCCTTGTCAAATTTGGATTATGTGAAATTTGATAGTTTTTTTTATTCACTAGAACTTTATATTTATTTATTTATTTATTTATTTATATCTATTTATTTATTTATATTTATACTCAGAACTTCATACTCTCTCTCACTGTTTTCCATATCATATTTTATGAATACCAAAGCCGTCTGCGGTGGCTGGTCCCAAGCTACGAGGACGTGGGTTGGAATCCCGCATAAGGAATGTGTTTTTTTTGTAATCGTCCTTCATAGTTATCTATCACCACTCATCATCTCGAATAGTATGAGTGCATTAATATGAGACGTTAAGCAACATAAATCATTATCACGAATACCAAGTATAAGACGTTTGAACCTTTCCATTACTTTAGAATTTAAAATATTATTGTGCACTGTTTGACTTCGTATTTCTAGGAAGTACTTTTTTGTAACAGAAAATTGCACTGTCCTTTGAGTTTTGAGATGTTTCAGTGTTAAATAAAATTCATATACTTGATGATATGTCAACCCAACCAACGCGTAATGTAATCTTCAGAAGGAAATCATAGTGACAAGGAAACTATACAAAAATCAATGCATTTAATTGTCTTATTACTTATCACGACAAGCACAGATACAGGAGTACTAAAAAGAGGAAGCGAAGCTACTCAAGCAACAGATAGTCGAAGAAGAGTACACATATGAAATAATACATTCCACTTTTAAAATCTCGTTGTTGGTGTAGGTGCCGAGTATATAAAGATGGAGATACAAAACCAAAACACGTCTATACGTGCATTGAAATCTCTTTTTTGGTGTTGGTGCCGGGTATTATATGTAAACTTTGGATGACGATAGCCTAGCCCCCTGACCCGTAGGGTCAATGACAAGAACAAGAAGTGCATGTCATACGAGGTATTATTCGGTTTTTATCGTGAGACGTTACACTGCACGCACAGACGAACGAAAAAGTGATGTTTATAGTGACGTTTCGCTCCTTAATACAATAATATAATTGGCTCTGGAGTACCGAGCTTCTGGCACGTGCAAGCAATAATCCTTGACCAAGAGTAAAGATAACTGGGCAATGTCATAACAATGTCATTCTATAAGTTACTTTTTAAACATGTATTACAGTGTTATGTAATTTAAATTTTGTTAAGTTTCATTTTTTAATTCATTATTTACGAAATATCTTACAAATAATAATAATTTTTCAAACACAGTTCCGTTTGAATAAGTAACTTATTTTATTAGCTCGTTAGGGCTATGCGGTCGGCCTTCAACAGCTAACTTCATTTCAGCGTTACTGGGAGCGTTCTGACATTGACTTTCAGTCTATAAATAATAGTTTACTAATAATGAAAACATGTTTTTGTGAAAAGCAAAGCCAATTGTAAGATGTTGTGATAGATACTAGAAGTGAGTTATTATGATATCACGTAAAATGCACAATTAGTTGCACAAGCCATGAGTATGCAAGTAAATAAATTTCAATAAATTGCTTGCAAAACAAGAAAATAAATAATTACAAAACAAAAGTAACAATAGTAGGCATACAAAAATTATAGGAAACAGAAAAATGATTCAGATGCTGTTATTGGTTTGGTTTTTTTAGACCAATAAGCGATTGATTGGAGCTGGGTGGTTCTTAAACTCATAACTTCACTATTTTCTGCATTTCTATATGTTTTGTAACCTGCAATTGTTTGTTTGCTGGCGTTTTTGTTTTACATATTGTTCAAGTTTACAGTTTTAAAATAATTATCAAAAACTATCTCCAGAGCCAGTTCCGAATTGTTGAGTAGTCAATAAAACACTAACTTGTGGCATGTACTTTAAAATATATTATTTCAGTACAAGTTGTAACGTGCATGCATAATGTATTAGTGGTATAACTTTAGTTTTAAAACCAAGTTCTGCCTTTGACTTTGCCTTTTGACACAGAATTAGTTTACATATTTATACATGGTACAATTTAACAATAGTAAAATTGTCAATAAAATAGAGAAATAATGAAATGCAGTGAAATGAAGCTAGAATTATATAGTATATTAAAAGCAGAAATTAATAAATCGTCTCTACCGGGGATTGAACCCGGATCGTTGGCTTGCAGGTCGGTCGCTCTACAAGTTGAGCGTGTGATCAGTTTCAGGACTTGTTATTAAAACAAAACTTAAATAATTCAAATACAACCTTGACATATTCCAGATAAAGTTGGATTTAACGACGTTTGTTCCACAAGTAAATACCTATGTTTATGACTCTCTTGGTAAGTCACACGTGATCTCAGAGCAGAATGGCATGTGTTATAAGTGGGCGTGGCTTCTGAGCCGTCATCAATGTGGACTGTGTACGTCACGGGCATTGTGTTTAGAGCGTATTGTTTGAAGTCAATTGGTACCGGGACATTCTGATTGCGAGGAAGTACCGACTTGCCATGTACAGTCGGGACTGAAACCTAGTGATGCAAATCTGGTTGATGCTTGCAATTGTTTGTATACTAGGAAGCTTCGCAAATCCTTTTTTTAGTGGCGTTGATGGATGAGATTTTATCTAAGTTTTAAGTTTGCGTGGGATCTCTTTACTTTTGCAAGTGTTTTTTTAACCCATTGTAGGTGATTTTTGTCAAGTTTCTATTGTTACTTGTTGATTGTTATTATATACTTCAAAAAACTTATATTAAAACCTTAATTTCTATGAATTCTGGCTAACTTTTTCAAATTTTTCTTTCAAAAGGTACTACATCACCATAACCTTAATGTCCACGTGAAATATGAACGTTGTAGCCCCACCCGTTTGGTCAGAATCGGCCCAAATGTCACGAAAATATCGAACTAAAAATCGAAAAAAAATCGTAAAAGTACTATATTCATGAGAAATATTTCTTCGATTGTACCCAAAAACGTGGCAAGTCTAAGTTCAGAGATTTCGAAGGTCCCCTCCAATTTTCATCAAGATCGCATGCCGTTTGCCCGGTAGCGTGCGAACAAACTGCAAAAAGAAAGAAAAAAAACAAAACAAACAAACAAAAAAACATTGGAGCTAAATTTTCTGAGGGGTCAGTGAAATTGAAGTCTTGCTTCGTTCATCCAACTACAAGTTAGTCAAAAACGACAAACGTTAAAAATATAGTGATCAGTACAGTTTTTATTCTTTATGAGAGTTCCAGATGAAAACCGCGCACTGGTACTCATAATATATGACATTTTTCGTTGCAGCCTGTTTTTAACGGATCTTATGTAAATATTTATTTTTTACTTTTCGGAGATGGGTGGGGTTCTAGAGAAGGGAATTAAAGTTAAAGTTACTTGCCGCCAATGCTAAAACCGCGCTAAACTAACATTTAATTTTAATCGAATCCCTTCAGAAATACGCAACGAAGACAACCCCAAAAGATTTAGGGGTTGAATGTTACAAGCTGATTAAAAGTGGAAAATTAATGGCTAAACCATATGGAAATTTGTGGGGTAAATAGAGAAATCAACATTCATGAACAACGTGAACTGCATGTTATCAATTACAACCCATGCCTAATAAAACATAATGCATACTGTGTAAATAAAAAGCCATTAACGTTTTATATTGGCGGCTATATTCGAGGTTGTTTATACGTGTATTGACGTCAATGTAGCCTATAATGCCAACCTAATAATAATAACTGAGTAATCCCTATTCGAAAATTTGACTGCACTGTATTTTGTTTTCACTATACATAAGTTTATGATCAATTAATAATCAGAAAAAAATGTGATGTGTTTGATATTATGGCAAATTGTGATGCATTGTGTTGTCAGAAAATAACAATTGCTAAAATAAATAAAATACTACTTACTTATCAAGAACGGTGAACAACGGAGAAAATGTGCACGTGCTTAATGGTGTTTTGTTGGAAGCTAACGCCGATATTTTGCCGCCCCAACACGGTCAGATTCGCATTAATACACGAGTGTTGTTCTATTCCACGAAGCAATTAAAGAATCTCGTTTTTATAGCCTATAGACGTGTTTAAACAATACAGTAATAAATTAACAAGTAACGACCACGCTCAGCCGTGACGCGTTCAGGTTGTCGTTTAATGGGTTGAGACTACGTGCCTGAATGCAGGCCTACCAGTCGTCTGGCTTACATGGACGCATTAGATATGGAAGGAGGTGTTCTCTCCAGCCGACGTTTAAAAATAACCACAGGATGTCAAGCGATTAATAATTCCCGATCGATATCGAGTTTATCGAGATAATATCGATGATATATGGAGATAAATCAATATCGAATATAAAATTTACAATTTGTAATTTCTTTACTGATATCGATGAAAAATCAATTAATTGGTTCATTGTGCGTTTTTTCCAATATTTAATCATTAACTTGAATACAGTATCTAGTGAAACCGACAATAAATTAGTATTGATCGATTTAATAATAAAAAGATCAATAACAAGCACGTACGGGGTACGGGAGTACCTAACAGAGGGAGCGAAGCTACTTAATCAACAGATCGCCGAAGAAGAATTAAAAAGTCGCCTTGCTTTGATGCTGTTGGTGGAGGTGCCGGGCACTGAATTTCCAAAATTTAGAAATGCCCAGCCAATCCACCCTTACTCCTCCTAGGGTCACCTAAAACATTATTATCATCATTGTTGAATGAAAATGTCAACAAAAATGCAAGTCACGATGGTCACTATCGGTTCTTTTCGTGAGACGTGACACATGAACAGACGGACGAACAGAAATGTGAAGGAGTTCCACTCCCTAATAACACACGGAATGTTATCAGCACTAGCACTAGACCTTCGAAATTTCGACAACTAAATTAATCTTGAATTTGTTTTCGAATTATTTTTAAAACGATTACAGAAAATTTAAATTAGTTCTTGTCGAAATCAAAAGCCCCCCACCTCCCACTTCAAACCCTCCTCAAAGTGCCAAACCCCCCCGGGACATTATCATTAAATGGGTTTTCTGTTGTTTTAAAATTTAAAAAGAATTTTTTCGGGGGCCGTGAATTTAAAAATACTATTTATATAATTTTTTCATCGCCTGTTTATCAAAGCCATAAAATTAATCTTGATTCGGTCGTTTTTTTCTCCCAAAGCTACGAGGAAAACACTTTTGCATGAAAGCAACTTTCTGGAATTCGACCTCTCGCCTTTCCAAAGAACAGACCTGCAAAGATCTTTACGAAGGTGAGCTGTACGATCGGGTGTCTCTGCTCATTTTGAGGTAATACCATAGTTCACTCCGATCAATATCCCATCTCATGTGATGTAAACTGATCCGAATGCAATTTCACCGTCAGACTAAGACTCTTCCCCATCTAGGGGCATCAAATTCTATTTTTCCTCCCGCCTTGAGGCTCTTTAGCCATAATACCAGCGAAGAGACTTCCGTTCTATACACTGGTCATGTTCTTGACAGTAACACATACTCAGATATTGAACGAAATAATTCCAGAACGGTTATTAGGAAATCTCACATACTTTTCAATTTTCTAAAATCTCCATGATAAAGTACAAATCTGTTAATGTATTAATTCGAATATTTAAAACATGTACACAAAAGTTCAGTAGACGTATGTTTGGAATTTAGTCAAGCCAAAAGTGATATTTTTGGCCTGCGCGTCATTCTAGCTAGGGTGTATGGATGGAGGGGTGGGGGGGGGTGGGGTGGGGGGGGGTGCAAATCTGTATGATCGAGTTATCACTAAGCAAAAACTGAAATTATTACAAACTAATTGATAGTTTTTGACAGGGTTGTAAGTGTAGGGAAAAAACGATTTTAAGGTAAACATGTATGTTACACATCTTTCTTTTATATTTGCAATGGGGGCCCGTTATTTTATGTTTTAAAAATCATTAGGGTTTATTTTTATGTCTCGGCGTCCTCAAATATAAAAAAAAACAAAAAAATAAACGTCATTTTTGTGTGGGGTGGAAGGGAAAACTTCAAAGTCTAGTTTTTTTTTTGGAATAGAGTACACTGTTTGCCACAACCCAAAATTTTACCGTGGGGCCATGAGAAGTGCATTTGTTTTTCCGGAAGTTTTGTTTCCCCGTTGCCGTGTTTGATGGAGGGCAGTTAGCGCGTTGGCCTTTCGCTTTGTGAGTTAGGTTGGATGTTCATAAGGGGCACACCATGGCAAATACCCCTATAGCCCGAAAAAGGGGTATAGCAAATGTTTACTTTATATGCGCGAGTTTTTGCAACCCCGAAGAGCATTCGTGCGAGTTCGCAACCTTTTTTTGGAGGTCGCAATTTCCAAGTCCAAAAATGCAGGAAGAATTCACCCAATTAAATTGTTGTTCTGGGATTTGATGATCGTTTTTCTCTGCATAGGACAAAAAAATAATAATCAAAAATTTATGGGGGGCAAAAAAAACGTTTTTTGTTCTAATTTGCAGCAATTACGAGGTTATTTGTCAGCTGCGTTCAATTAAAAAACATTCTAGAAGATATCTTTTCATAACACAGCTTTGGTATTTTACTGGAAAAGCTTAAGTCCCGCCGCGTTTTTGGATAGCGTAATTTGGTGCATTGAGCGCCATGATTGGTTATGAGGGTTTTTTGTGTTCTGTGACAAAAAATTACAAAGTCGAAAAATTTTTTTTTTAAAATTAAATTAAAAAAATAAAAAATTAAAAAATTATTTTTTAATTTTTTAATTTTAAAAAAAGAAAAAAAATCGTAAATTGCGATTTTTCAGAAAATTTTCGATTGCGCTCAAATTTTTTCAAAAATTTAATTCATAAAAAATTTAAAGGGTTTTGTGAAAAATTTTTACAATAGGAAAAGTATTAGGGGGTTATAATCAAAAACTTTTTTTAAAAAAAGAAAAAAAACCCGTAAAATTTTGATTTTCTGAGAAAAAAATTTTTCGATTGCGCTCAAATTTCACACGAATATCTTAATTTATAACATTAAGGTTCTGTTAAAAACCATTACAATCGAAATTTAAACATGTAGGGTTATAAGTCGAAGAAATATTTTAAAAAATCGTAAAAATTTTGTTAAAAATGGCGATTTTCATGAGAAAAATTTTCCGATTCCCTCAAAAACGTGGCAGTCTAAGTTTAGAGATTTCGAAGGTCTCCATAAAAAATTTTATCGAATTGAGTATCGGTTTTGCCGGGAAACGTGTTAACAAACACACAAAAATACAACAGAAAAAAAGAAAAAAAAAAAAAAAAACATCGCGGATTTTTTTTTTCCAGTGTAGTGAAATGGAACTTTGTTTCGCTCGCTACGCTCGCTAAAAACTCATCCAATTAAAACTCTAAAACATTACTTTTAGTTTTCTTTTTACTTATTCAAAATCGTCTTTTAACGTTTTTACTTTTGAAAAAGGGCGAATTTCCTTTCACACCTTTTCACCTCCCAAAGGAGGTCAATAGGTTGTACAGTGGGAAATACCCCCGGGGCAGAAGAACATATTTTGGAAGAAAAGTTGTAATTACATCTGGACAAAAGAACGTGTATTTCTTCAAAATGTGTAAAAAAAGGGCAAAATGTGTAAAAAGTGGCCGACAAAAGAACAAACCTCTCAAGACCTACGTTCATTATTCCTGTGCTTGCGTGTGTCCGAAGCTTCAGTGGTCGGCTTATCAATGCACGCCAACACCTGTGTAGGCACATACCACCATCTGCATATCAATGCATATCTCAAGTCGCCACCACTGAATGTATATTATACATTACACATTTGCATTATTCCTCCATATATTCTGGAACCACGTCGGAAACCGATTGAGGTGGGGAGTGTCCGCGTGTATAGTGTTGTCGCCAAGATGATATAGTACCAGTGACAATAACGTGTGTACCCCGACATCGGACACGTACACACACCAGATAATAACTCACTCGGTCGTGTTTATGTGGTACTATCTGATATTTCATGTTTTCACAATCAAAATAGCAAAATAAGTATTTATTTCCAAGAAGCACACAATTCATACGTAGTCTTTACAAAAGTTGTTTTTTTCTTGTTCTAAATTTTTTCAAAAGAAGCTTCACAAAATGTTAGTCGATGTTAAATAGCACATTCCATTACAAGGCTAGTTTTATTTTTAAATATTCGATAAACCAATAAACCCCTATTGATTAAAATTTTTCCTTATTTCATGGGAGTAAAATTGGGGTCTCTTTTTTGGTGTTTTTTGAATAGAAAGAACCCTAAACCTCCCCTACTCACAAATGCCTGGTTTACTCTTAATTGGTTATTAGTTACAGAAAACAGTAATAAATAAATAAACAAGTGTGCAGAGATACAGTTGGATCCTTATGTTGATCGCTGATGTGGGCAAACGTTCTTGTCCGGTTCCACAATAAGGGGAAATAAACTTAAGGGGGAACAATTAGCCCCAAAGGGGGCTAGCTTCCCCTAGTTTATAGAAAGAGGAAATCCATAAAAATATTGGGACCTTTAAAGGTAGTCTTGGTACAAATATTTTTGTTTGTATTTGAAAATCCATTTTTAAAAAAAGTGATCTTATTTAAATGTTTCTTTTTAAAAAAAAAGAAACGAGCTAAAAACAGTCTAAATAAAATTTTTTAATAAAAATTTTTAAAAATAACTTTATTGAAAGATATTTATAAATATTTTTGATAGCACCTAATATTTTACATTTCCAGTTATACCACTTGCACGCACCCCAGCCCCCCGGTATTCGCGATTTCTCTTATCCTCTGGTTCTGACGTAAAGGAATGCAATAAAACACCTGAAAGTATGCTGTATATAAAATAGGTTACTATTGTCGCCTCAAGCAATAAAACACCCCCTCCGCAGAGGCGTGTGTAAAGAAGGTTGCTTACCAAATAACGCAATTTCTAGTGCACGTTTTGCAAATTTACCGTTATTAACTTGTTTCGAAATGATGGAGCATGTTTTCAGTCTTGATTTAGTCGACATGCCATCACGAAAATGTTCGGTGTTATTGCTGCATTACGAGTGGAAATATTTATTTTTTAGCGACAGAAAAGATTTAAAAATAGACGCCCCCGTTTCACAAAACTGCATTGACGTTAAAGATAGTTCAACTTTGAAAAATCGTAAACGTCAAAGCTAAAATCACGACCCGTAGCTTGACTTTGAAATAAAATTAGTTTTACTCAATGCTGTGTTCATATTTGGTTGCTAAAAATGAACTAAATTATGTAGATAGTGGCATTCTTTTGTTTACAGTTGATTTCTAAGGATCACTTTTTATTTATGATGCCTTTTAATATTGAATAGAATACATAATAATACCGTATATACAAGTTAATAACAAAACGTCTAGTACGCACTGAATTATTACGCCGCTATAACCTGGGTTATATAGAAATCAACCCCCCCCCCCCCAAAAAAAAAATCTAAGCCGATTATTAAATCCGGGTCTCCCTAGTATCGTTCGGGTGCTTTACCCCTAAGAAACCGAGAAGATGAACTTCATCACAGCTGGATTGTTGTTGAATTATACTGCCCTACACGTCCATTAAGTTGGCAGTGCCATAGTTGAATTTTGACTTTTTTATGGTATACGATAGTGCTACGATAGTGCTGGATAGTGCCGTAAGTCCCGTTGATAGTGCTGGGTTCAATTTAATTTTTGGCACTGCCAAATTTAAGGACGCCTGCCCCCTTTAACAAAACGGCCCAATACATTTTTTTGAGTTTTAAAAAAAACTTTTACAACTATGACCCCATCAATATGAAAAACAAGTATCACAGTATAGATCTGAATAGTTTTTTAAACTTCTGGATTGATTTCCATGTAATTAGACACCATAAAGTTTTTCTAAATTATTACACCTACGAGTTTGTTTCCCGATCAATGAAATCATAAATAATCTTAGTGTAGAATGATCTTAAACAAAAAATAAGTATTGTTTTGAAGTGTTTAACTCTTTTTTTGCACTGCTGGATCTGGGATATTGGCGAGTTACTCATTTAAATATTTGTATTCAAGTAATTTTCGTAGATGTTTACGATATCCAACGTAGTAAAACTTCACTAAAGATTCGTCCGTTAAAACTAATAGTGCATAATTACATATATCAATAAATTAACAAAATTAACAATAATTTTTTTTATATATTTTTTTTTTTCAAATATATTAAAAAAAATCACAGTTGGCAAATCCCTTTGGATTCATTCGTTAAAATTAATAGTCAATAATTACATTTATCAGTATACGTTATGTAATATTTATTAACTAAATTAAAAATAATTATATCAAACATTGCAATATATTTTACAAAATCCAGCTTGCAAATAGTAAATAATTGCATTTATGAGTGTTGTTTATGTAATTTAACTAAATTATAAATTATTATATTAGAAGGTGCAGTATATCGGGTAAAATTTCAAAATTTTAACTTTTTGTTTAAAACCTTTTTGAACACTGAGCTTTATTGTGTCATGTTGTAACAACTATTAATACTACTCTACCGTATACCGACTAGTTTTACCTTCTATAGGTTCTAGGTACTCACCGTTCAATAACCAACCGTACAGTTAACTGTGCGACGGTTGCTTTCCTTACGAATCTACCAAGTACCTACTGGTCAACTTTTAGAAATTATTACTCCCGGAGATTAATCGGATAACGACGACAATCTGAACACCTTGGTACACACGTATTCCGTGTTCCCAGGCAATAGTTGCCACACAGGAGGGTGGCGTATCGATCGATCTATTGTAGACGTGATCCTAAGAAAGCGAAACCCCACTACAAATCAACTTAATAAGAAGTTTATAGTCGAAATACAGCGATAGGATCTGGCAACGAAAGGGAACAAGCCCAAATCACAAACACCTTCATAATAAAATCTTCAAGGAAACGTGATTTACATTTTGATAGACTTCGTTTAGCTCGAAGTGTTTTATGAAGAGAACGCGTGTTCGACATGATCCAGTAATTTAACTCCAATTATCTTTTTCCTTTTTTTGTTGCATTCCAGCTGTTATGTTCCATTCTCGGTTTTTCACTGCCACCAATCATCATTATCTGTGACTTCTATTCATCGTCTAGATTATCCTCGGTGACTCTTTATAATGATTTAATGTATGCGGTGTTATAATTAATTTGATACTAGATAAAAACTCTGTGTTTGTGTTAGTGAACAATCTTGATTAAAAACATGATAAATGAAGTTCTAACATATTTTAATCAGTAGGCTCTACATCTAAAGCTAGAAAAGGTATTCAAATCGTTCATCTATTCTTTTCGAGGCGTGTTAAAATAATTATCATTTTGGTAAGAGAAATATGAAATACAGTTCTTATATTAACATTGATATTTATATTTATAAAACACTTTATAAATTCACATACTATATCAAAAGTCTGAAGACTTTTAAGTACACAACGGTAATAATAACAATTCACAATCGATATATAAGATAAAACATAATCACAAAGTCATCTAAATAACATTTAGTATTAAGAATACTGATCACTTGTGTACTTCCGTGTATTATTATGGCTTATCCTGTTCCTAACCCGAAAGAGGTGACTCTGATTCTACGTGTGAGTCGGAAGTGGGAAGGTCCTCGTTCGAATCCGGCTACCGACGATCATGACCGTCCGTATGCTGCTCCGTGGATGAAGCAGCCATTGTGGCAAATGCTGGGATTGAGTGCGATAACATAAATTACCCTTGGGGCCGCTATGTGCTATAAAAAACTAATATACATAAAATGCTTTATATTGATTATTTATTTTTATGGTATAGTGGTGTACCAGTAAATAAGAAACAAGAAAAAACTAATGTGTCTTACAATGGGACAATGGGAAAAACAATATTTTCCCAATCGCCATATCTCACAATATTGACAACAAACACGAACAAACAAACAACAAACGCAAGCTAGCGTGGCGCAAGTCGCCTGCAGCCTAGGCCTAGGCCAACCTCGCGATAGAGCGTGGCATGAGACACGAAGCCACGGACTGTTGTGTGAGGAGAGAGAGAGAGAGAGAGAGAGAGAGAGAAAGAGAGTCCGCTGAGAAAGCGCCGCGACGTGCAGTGACGCCAGAAGTGCATTGGGGGGGGGGGGGGGGGGGGGAGAGAAATGACAAATGTTTATAATTGTGCATGAAACAACTGTTTCGGGGAAAAGTATCCTAGCTAGTGCGGCCCTGGGATACATTGCCCCAGAAAAGTTTGGATCTTTTAACATTGCAAATAGGGTTTTTTTATTAGATTTTAGCGTCCTTCCGTCGAATTCTTAAAATTGTGAAGATCCACATGTTGCTAGTTAACAAAATCTTGTCACTTTAAAATTCAACGATGCTTCCAGTGACGACGTGGCGGTTGAAATAGTCCTCGCTTGATTAGGCTAGTCGGTGACGGAGACATTTGTTCATTAGCTGAGCCTGACCGATAGCACATGACACACATATCCTTAACGTTGGTTTGAAGAGGAAGCGGGAGTTTTTTTCATCATATTATATCCACGCTGTCTAATAATTGTTGGGGTCTGACATACAATCGTGTGCTAAAACATTCGTTGGACTTATAGCAAAAGAAAACTTTAAAATATTTGAAAGCAATAGATTCATTTATTTATTTATGTAACGCATATCTATTCAGTTATAAAAACGGAAGGGAAAACGAAAATAAAACTAAGTACATAATATAATCACACATTTTATAAACGGTACTAAGAATTTCTAAAAGATAAAACGTCAATTTATGCTTTTCAAATGTGAAGATAAATAAATCAAATATAAATTTATAAATATAAATGATATGATAGACGTTTCAAGATTCCGAAGAGTTATGTTTCCACATTGCTTAATATTAAGATTTTACTAATTACACTAATTACGTCCGTAACGAATACCACAATAATATACCAACGTTCCACGTATTTGTACCAAAAAAAAATGAAATGTTTATTTAGTTCTCCATCGACTATTGTGCTACGTATTGTTTGGGAACCAAGCGAATTAAGTTTCGTGATATCGTTTATACAACTTGCAAAACAACCACTTGATCCATAAGTGTCAAGTCTAGGTTGTTAAAGTAAGTTATTGGAATCACTCCACGATATGTTGTTAACCTTTAACTAAGCGCCCTCATTGACACAAATACTAGCATTTAGTTTAATTCAACCGACCTTTCATTACGTCGGCATATTAACATATCGACAGATTCGCTGTTAGTTTGAGTGACATTAAAATCAATTAATGAATTACATTGAATGCGATTATTTTTAAGTAGGCACCACTTATGTGTATTACAATTCTGTGGAGTTAGTTATCTTTTATGAAGGGGACCTTACACAGATGTGTAGACAAACGTATTAATGATGCATCAGAATGTTATTTATTTGCGTATGCCATTGTTGTATTGTTTGAGATAGTATCAGGGACATAAAAATATCTCAAGCTTTATTAAATTAACACAACTTCCAGCTGCGGCAATCATGCCTGAAGGTTATTTGCAAGGTATGCTTCAGTCAAAAGGTCATTGTAATTGCCGACCTTTGCCTTTAATTTCCTCACATTATATTCCCATCAGTAATTCCTTATAAATCAGTTTTTATAACTGAATAGACGATAAATAAATGACATAAAATATATAGTTGTACAACATGCTATTTTTCGTTAGTGTCCAAAATAATTGGCTTGTGTTTGACTTGTCCATCTAATTTTACAATCGTCTACGTACGTTTTACACTATTAAGTTATTAACGTTGATTTTAATAATAATATCCAACAACCGCTATAAATAAATGGATATGAATGTTTTTGAAAATAACAAGGTTAACACAAAACGATAAGTTTTTCCGCTTGCTGGAGCGTACAGAGTCTTTCATGAAACAATATCTGGTCTTGTGGCCAATGAACCATACACATTTTAATTATTATGGTCCATAAATAAATAAAAATCTAACATACATTTTCTAAAACGCAACAGTGTTAATTAAAGGTCTCTATACTCAAATTGAGAATTAGTTTTTTTGTGTCTTTTTTGAAGATATTATTTATTTATATTTGTTTCAACCCAAAAAAATTATTTCCTTTCATAGTGGTACACAACCCCACAGTCGGTTTTTGATGTGAAAAAGGCACTCTAGAGCTAGTTTTTCAATTGGATATAACTATAAATTGGTCTAAGCTGCTTTTTTCTTCAATTCTATATAGTATTTTTGTTCTATAAATCACAATGATTTGAAGTTTACAATGCCTTTCTTTTGTGTTGTTATCTTCAATAACTATCTTAGTGTATGCTTGTTTCACGTTTTTTGATTGTTTAAATTTGATTTTTGTAATATTTCAGGAGCTTACATTTGAAATATTGAAATTAGCTTTAATGTACTTTGTAAGTTGTCATTGTAAAAAACAAGAGCTCATTTTCGTCAATCAACATTTTTTATTTTTTATTTTAAATTTATTCATTTAACTATGTGTTTATTTAAATTCGTTATATAATTTTTTATTGCTCTTTTATGATTAAAACCAAATGTCTCCGCAAACGTAATGGCCTTGCCTTTGAGTTTCGTTTATTTGAGCATTCCCTCACATACATCTATCCTCTTTGTCGTCTCCTCAGCACAGTTGATAGTTGTTTATGTTAGTTCCCCGGCAAGAGAGGGGACCTTGAGACTGAAGACCCGGCCATCTCACACCTGTGTGTGTTTGTACAGCCTGCGGGCCTGGCGCGGTAGGTCAGGGACGGCGGCTAAACTCATCCACCGGCGAGGTGGTTTTTTACTCCACTTTTCAGAGACACTCACGATTTCACGAACCCAACACACGAATTATTACAATATATCTCAGAAACAGCGAAGTAGATTCTCGAAGTATGAAATGACGTGTTATAACGTAATTCTTGAGTCCAATCCAAGTGGCGACGGGTCCCTCCCCTACTGAATACCACGCGTGCGGTTGCTAGAGAGAGATTGCTCTCTGTCACACGAGAAACTTTTAACTTGCAGAGAACACGGAAACATACCTTTGCATGTGAGCATCGCCTAGATTCTAGAATATATATTGTTGTGCATTTTTAACATTTGGCAATATTCCTGGTTAAAAAAATCGAAAAAAATCGTTTAAAATCACAGTTACAAGATCTAATTTTTTAAAACGGTAATTTTAGTGCAGTACTATGCTATAGATAGATTATGTGTAAAAATGTTTTTGGGGTAATAACCCCTTTAATTAATATTTAACTTGAACGCATAAAATTAAAAAAAATAACACACACTAGTTTTAATTTTAAAATTTCTTTCTAAATGAAAAATTTCTGCTTGATTAATTTTCATGTTTAACCTTATATTGAAGTTCCAGGAATCCATAATCACTTCTACTGCGTACGATACATTAATTTGGTTACACAGGGTCTTTTGTCAACCAAGTTATCCATTGGACTTACATTTGAATAAACATATTTAATAACTTTTCTAGATTTTTGTAAATTTTCTAAATAAGCGCCCTTTGACCAGCCGCGTTTCTCTACCACATATTGGTAATCAATAATCATAATTATCACGTGCCAAATAATGTTGATACCTGCAACTCGATAAGACCTATATCGCATCATTAACAAACTTTTTATCGACATGCAACAAGTTCATTAAATCTAATTTCCCCCACCTCGCCTCGGCTTCCTCGGCGATTGGCCCCAGATTATGCACACTTGTCCAGGCCTAGTCGAGCGCTAATTGAATCAAGGTCCAGGAGGTCAAGCGACGGATTGTTCAATGTTTAGTTAGGTCCATTACACACTTGAATCTCCGTGTCCAAGTGGGTCAAGAATGGGATGACCTCGGTCGGTTGGTCGGTCTCTTCGCTTCATAGGTTGGTTGGTTACCTTCTTATCATCGTCGGCCGGAACGACCGGCCCACACCCAGACCATGCGCTCTTTAGCGAGGGGCAACTTTTACCGGAGGTTTTCGGTAACGTTTTCAGGCGTCAACCGAGGAACGGTTTTGATAGACGCGTTGATGGATGGGCGAATCTGGCCTATTTCCCTGGATACATACGGGAAAAAATCGTGAAAGTGCAGGAGATTTTCATGATAAATATTTCTTAAATTGTTCCAAAAACCGGTAGCATGTCAAAGACCAAACATATTGAGGGTTTCCTTCAGTTTTCAACTTTCATCGAAATTGAAGAATTCGTAGCTGTTTGTCCGGCAGAGAAAGAGAGAACAAAGAAACATAAAATCGTACTAAAAGTAAAAAATGTCGTGATATCATGAGACATATTTGTTTCGTTGTTCTAAAAATCGAGATAGGTCTAATTTTGAGAAATTTGGAAGGTCACGAGCAAATTTCATCACGATTGGAGTTGTCATTCAACATGTAGAGAGCAACAAACAGACGTAAATAGTTATAAAAAAGACATATTTCTTCGGTTGTTTCCAAGTTTAAGAGATTTTTAAGGCTCCCTGAAATTGTTAGCAAGATCGGCGAAGTAGCCGTTTTTCAGTAGAGAGTACAAACGGACATAAAAAAAACGAAACTTAGATATTTTTCTCGAGGTAGTCAATTGAAGTTTTCACAACGGTCGTGCTACGCTCATCCAAATAAAAAATTTCGAAAATGTAAAATTCTTTACTTAAACTTTTCCCAGGAACGTCAAATGTAGGGTACCCCGCACATGTTACTTTGTATGTGAGCAGTTTTACTGTTATTATGGAATGTCCATGAACTGCTAGTAGGATTCAGTCCCAGTATTTGACAACTTCTTACGATATCCTTGACGTGCCCTGAGTTGTGTTTGCTTGTGACTGGGGTCAAACCAGCGACCTCCAGACTTAAAGAGTGCAGCTTCTTAGTTATAATTGTGCTTTCTCTATCGTTGAGATGAACGTCTACATTTAAATGTAAAATGTAATGTATGTATGTAAATGTAAAGTTATTAGCAAAAACAAACAAAACACAATGCTAAAAATTACATCTCAGCTGAGATTCGGAACCAGTTATATGCAATGCCAACGATGTCAAAAATTATTTTAATATAGTCTCAGCAATCTAATTTGCAATGTTAGGTTTGTTTAAATCTAAAAGTCGTGTACTCATTTAGTGTGGTCCACAACAGCTTGGTCAATATATCAAATGATTTCCAACCATAGGTACATCAGCCCTACCTCCATATTGTAACAAAAATAATGTTTGTATTTTTGTATTAATGTTTATATTATAGCAGAACGTGCCACCAAATACATTTTCCAACAAATTATTTTGAAAATTTTGTAAATAATATTACGTCCATTTCCCACTGATAACAAATTGATTACGAAAATTCCCCCCCCCCCCCCTCCCTCAATAACCATGATAATATATTTGTCAATGTTAGTGTATGGCTTATGCCTCAAGCACAAAAGTTTAAAGTTGTAGCATACAACGTCGACTGTAAAGAATGGATGCTGATGAAGTTATTGATTTGAAAAAGAAAAGGCTGAACGTACTTTGTGATTAGAACTAGTAGAGTAATCTACCTCCACGGAAACTAGACGTCTCTGCTGCACTGATTATCCGTACAAAGGGTACGTAACATTACAAAACAACTCGTAATCACGTATTACAACTTCACAATAGGCACGACAGCCATTCGAGGTATATACACGGCAGACGATACTGCCATTCTAGGTACTGCAGTTGCAAGCACGACAACCAATAGAAGTACAAACACAGAATAGCACGTTTTTATAAATTTCATTACTCGTGAAATACTCCCGTAGGTGTAATTGGTTATGAGAAAATCATTCAAATCAACCCAGAAATTTAAAAAAAATCCATCTCAGCCGGTTAACGAACCCGGGTCTTCCAATTGGGTTACCCGGCTGTTATGAATTTAGTTTAATTTCTAGATTGATTTGTGTAACGTATTTGTATTTTTTTTAAATTGTGGGTTTTAATTGTTTAGTTTTAATCAATGATATTTGAAATAGTAGTCATAGATGTTAAATATCATTGGCAGGGGTGTGCGGGTATTTAAAATTTTGGATCAGGTATTTGGTGGTCGACACGATTGTCAAAAGTAGGTACCCGATTTTTGAGTAACCGCAAATATATTTTGTGAAGATGGTGGAGGTGCCGGTCCAGGATAATGTACTTGATTGGTGGAGGTGCCGGTCCAGATGATTAAAATATAGCAAGGGCCTATATTATACGAAACGACAAACAAACAAATAAAAAAAATGTTTTTTAGAAGTAAGAGAAAATCATAATGTTTAATTCTTAACAAGTAAATTAAATTTCCGTTTATGAATGCAGTATTATAACGACCATCTTTTACCTACCCGAACCCGACTGTCAAAACTTTTAACCGCACAGTCCTAAACATTGGTTTTAGTTACCTGACACTGCCTTGTGGGTTGGCGTAACCTGTTGTTTGATAGAAACAAATAAAATGTGTTCCATAGGATACTACATCATTCAAGCCACTAGTGTTGATAGCTTGATATCGACACTAAAGTGTATTTACTTACAAGAGTGCATCGTCTCTCATGCTTCATCAAAGTACATCTCGAGCGAAGAGCTCGGTGAATGAAACTGTCCATCACAGGTGTATAGTGGGGTGAGTGCTCTTTTGTTGAGGTTATAGCTAGTGAGTGTCCGGGAAGAATGAGATACTGAAGATACATGTTACGCATATCAATTTTACCTGGTGGGTGCTTGAATAATAACTAGGCCGCTTCGCGAACGCTTTTTTAGTCGCGTTAATGATGAGCTTTTTTGGTAAATCTTTAGTTTGCGTAGGACCACTTTTTCTTTTGCAAGTGCTTTTTGAATGCATTGTAGGTGATTGTTGTCAAGTTTCTATTGTCACTTGTAAAGTGTTATTATAAACCTAAAAACAACTCATATTTAAACCTTTATTCTATGGATAACTTTTTCAACTTTTTCTTTCAAAAGCAATTTATCACCTAACCTTAATGTCCATGTAAAATATGAACGTTGTAGCCCCACCCGTTTGGTCAGAATCGGCCCAAATGTCACGAAAATATCGCACTAAAAATCGAAAAAAATCGTAAAAGTACGATATTCATGAGAAATATTTCTTCGATTGTACCCAAAAACGTGGCAGGTCTAAGTTCAAAGATTTCGAAGGTCCCCTCCAATTTTCATCAAGATCGCATATGCCGTTTGCCCGGTAGAGAGCGAACAAACAAACAAACAAAAAAACACCCGAGCTAAATTTTTTTGGGGGTCAGTGAAATTGAAGTCTTCGCTTCGCTCATCCAATAATATGTCATAGCGCAGCCCAATTATATTTCACAAAATATATTTAGTTGACACAGTTCTTGGTTTGTGATTTTGTTTAGTTCTCCATGTTAGTATTTTATTTATTTAACGTCTATCCTATTCAGTTAAAAACTGATTTAACAAAGGAGAAAATCGTCCCCATAATGTTCCAAGTCAAACACGACATGGTTGTCGTTACTCGCAAGTTGGTTGGGAGTGAATTACCGTCTTGCGTCGCGTGGAACAACTTTAACAACATGTACAGAGATAACATCTTAATAAGATCACGAGACCTACGATCGACATGCCAGAAATCACCCGATAAGAGTGGCTCGATGTGAGAAAGTTATACTAGGTTCGATTAAAACTTGGTAATCGATAGAGGTAGCTCATGCACTATAGGCGCGAGACTCTGGTTTGGGTGGTTATATATGAGTTCAAATCCCACCTATGGCAATTCTGATTAAAATGTTTGTCTAAGATTTTCTTCAGGCGGTAAGGCAATAGTGTGTGATGAATCGGTTAACAAATCCATATTTTTAGTTATTTTCATGCTTGTTCGAGAGAGGTCATCACTCCTCCAATGTTGTTTACGTTTTAACCCCTTCCTTACGTGATGGTTCAAATCGCGCATAAGGCGTTTAAGTTTCTATTTTATAAAATATGCTACCAAGTCAATATATTTTAAATGGGTTTGAAACCTGGCTCTTGTGAAAATCAAAACTATTTTACTCAAATTTTTCTGATCGGGCACACGGCAAATATCGCCTCTTAAAAATAATTACAAACTTCAATTCGTATTCAAACTAGGTAGTTGTGTTTTTGTTACTATAATTTTCAATTGGTTTTCTAGAGACGGACTGAGAGATTTTTTTCAATCAATTGTTTCTCCTGCGAATTTTTTCGTTTGCAGGTACAAATCGGTACAAAATACCGCCAAACGAAAGACAGTTGTAACAAAATCTTTTGGTCTTGATTAGAATGATCACATAAGTACAGTCTGTAAATACTACCCAACTAAAACAAAATTCAATGTTAAATTCGATAACAAAACAGTTGACCTAGAATTAGTATGTGCCACCAGTTCAAATTTGTAAATTAAGGCGCGTGAAGAAATTGCAAACTTTTTTGTGCAGTGGATCCAATCACCAAACTCAATGACGGACAGGTGTGAGTTAGTACATATGCGAGAGTACTCAAGTGTCCTTTCATTAATTGGTTATTGTGCCACGCATATTAATCCAGGGCGTGCACTGCACTACTGGCCGGTTTGTGATTGACAATGGAAGTGAAAGGAGGATTAGAAAGCCCGTAGCAACACTTAAGTAGCCTGAAAGTTTCGGACGGATCAACTTCAATTAACATATTGTCTTTATTGCTCTAGTAAAACTTTACTAACTAATAAATCACATCTTCATTCACTTATTAATGTTTAATATATAAGGCCTGAATTTACAAATAACAATATAATATTCTTATACATTTATTGGATGAGCGAAGCGAAGACTTCAATTTCACTGACCCCCAAAACATTTAACTCGTTTTTTTTTCCTGTCTGTTTGTTAGCACTCTACCAGGCAAACGGCATATCCTATCTTGATTAAAATTTGGGGGGGACCTTCGAAATCTCTGAACTTAGAGGTGTATTGTTTTTGGGTACAATCGAAGAAATATTTCTCATGAATATCGTACTTTTACGATTTTTTTTCGATTTTTAGTGCGATATTTTCGTGCCATTTGGGCCGATTCTGACCAAACGGGTGGGGCTACAACGTTCATATTATACATGGACATTAAGGTTATGGTGATGTAGTACCTTTTGAAAGAAAAAGTTGAAAAAGTTACCCAGAATCCATAGAAATAAAGGTTTTAATATGAGTTTTTTGAAATGTATAACAATAATTAACAAGTAACTATAGAAACTTGACAACAATCACCTACAATGCGTTCATAAAGCAATCTTCGGGCCTACAGATATTTGACATTCTAATTACCCTAGCAATTAGTACTTTATAAAAATTATTCTAATTTAACAAAAATGATTTTGCAATGGAACTTGAAGAAGTAAAGAGATCCCACGCATACTATTTTTTTTTAAAAAAAGCTCATCCATCAACGCGACGGGACTTTAGCGTTTTCCTAGTATAAACAATTTATGTGCGTAATATATAAGGCCTGAATTTACAAATTACAATATAATATACTTACACATTTAATCAACAATTTATGTGCGTAATATATAAAGGCTGAATTTACAATTAACAATATAATTTACATATACATTTATATTAACAATTTATGTGCGTTTATATTTACATTTACATATTTACATTTACATGTTCATAAGATGTACATTGCATTTGCATGTACACTTACATTAGCATGTGATCTTGTTTTGGTACTCAACAAACACAACGTGCAAACCTAGCCCAATCGCAGAGTAAACAAGTTAGCCCATGAGACGCCCCCCCCCCCCCCCCTCCCGAGTGTCAACACGGCTGTCAGCTGTCCGGGCAAAGAGTATTCACTGGACCCTAGTATTCGAGTCATAATCTCGGAGATGGACGACGAACAAGTCTTGTTCGATGTCTTCCTAAACACCAACACTAGAGAACAACTCAGTGGGGAGATAAAATACGATGTAAGTTATCGCTTGTAATTATCATTACTTAGGTTACATTAAAAGAAACGCGCAACCGTCTTAGGTTCGAACACTGGTCTGTGTCAGTGTGCCATTACAATCAAATGTAGGAAAGTACAGTGTCTATGTATGAATCTTCAACATACATAATTATATGTTTCTATTCATTCTGCCATAAATCATTACAAATGCGAATAAAACTTCGTGAAATTGCTAAAATTTGATAATAATATCATAAACGTGAACTCATTTGGGTGTTTTTAACTTTTTTTTACAGATTGGTAGGCCAAATATTAAAAATGAATTTATTTTTGTATTTATTATCTCAACTAATTTATGGGAATGCACTATGATAGTTGCCATTCTAATAAATTCATATTTAATTATGTAAAGTATGATACAATATGTGTAATTGTCTGAGAAATTTAAAGTTTGGTATAACGAGCGTTCCTGCCTTCTCTCAAGGCTCAACGTACAGTGGGATAGTGATTGCTCGTCTATTATCATCACTATCGAAGCTAGATGTTTACAAGCACAAGCCTAAAGGCAAACACACGCCTCCACTTTCAACATCAACATTATCATAAGTATTTACATTGCTCGCGCGTTAAACTTCTGTACACTAACAGACGTAAGTAAATCATGCGTGTCGTGTGAGATTCTTATAACCATAAGGACACGGATTTGAATCACCCACAAAAAATCCTGTCGGAAATATTTTCCGAGGTTTTCTTTTCTTCTTTCTGCTTCAGAGGACTTGCGTTTTTAGCAAAGTTCTGTTCGTTTGGCTGATTGGCATCATAGTTGTTTAAAATTTTGCAGAAATGTCAAGGAAGTTGAACTTTAGAGCCCTACAGTGGCAGTTTTCGAAACATGGTTTTAGGTGAACGCTACTACAATAATAAATTGATTTTTACCATTTTGGATTTCCTAAAGTCCGAAATTGTAAATTTTTGTGTGTTTTTTTCTGGCATACAAACAAAAAATATTGGAAAATCTACGACTGTTGGGCTGTCTATGTATACTTTCTTGATAACAATGTAAAGTTTCATATCCATAAGGTGCTTCCAGTCCGAGCGATCATCTATTTGTTATGTGCTAAATGTGTCCTATTCCCTCTTAAATGTGTTTTTTAAAACAGTCCTCAGACTTTTAAACTTTACGATGACCAACACCCTATTAACTTAGTTAGTCACCTGAAAAGGGTCAAACCGGATAAAAACTGTTATGTACCCTACAGCGGGCATCATACAAAAACATGTAGGCTACTGTTCACAAAATATCATCAAACAACCTCCAAAATATACACTATCTTCCAAACAGCATTCGTCATTTACGATTATGTCACTTCCAATCCCATTAGAACATGGCAGTACTTAATCTTTTA
>JAMZAV010004678.1:0-71749 GCA_024449915.1 Sweltsa coloradensis | reverse complement strand
TATTAATTGTTTAGAAGTGATTGGAATTACATTTTTGGAACTAATATTGAATTAATAGGAAAGTGATTGGAATTAATTTTTGGAACTTATATGTTTTTGGTTCATTGTGGTCATATTGCTCTTGTGTGATACACTACGTGAATTTGGTAAGTGAATAAGAAACTTTTATTTGGGATTTAATTAATGCTTAAATTAATTAATTAATTAATCAAAAAGTTACAAGAATTTCGTTTCGGGACTTAAAATTTTAGATTTATTGGCGTTATTTTAGTATAGTCTGAAAATTTTATGACAATCGAGCGAATTCTACGTATAAATAATTAGATATATACCAAAAAGTGCTATAATTGCAATACATTGTAATAATATATAAATATAATTAAAACTATTGTATTTACGGGAAAATTTCTAGTGATATTTTTGTAGAGCATTAAAAACTGAATAAAACAAAACTTAGTTTATCCGAATCTGATGATTACTTCTTGAGTTACAGCAATTTTAAGAATTATTTTGGCGGCCATCTTGTGGACGCCATGACAGGTGACTTATTTGCTATTATGCGTGTCCCCCGTGAAAATAACATTCTCAAATACGTCTTTTACCTGCTCCTAAATTTTGGTGCTGGTTTCCGGATTTGAAATGTTTTTACGCTTGTTCCACGCACTAAGGGGGCAATCTCCCCGACGACGATTGCCAGAGCTCGCCTCTAGCTTCGGGGAGTAAGATACTCCGCTCTTTCTAGCTGATGTTTGCGAGGTGGACTTTTTCTCTTGAAACGCCTTTTACGATGAGCAGAGCCATGCTCTGGGCCAATTCTACCCCGGGCCCAGATCCGCTTAGTTTCTTTACAGTGCCAGAAAACACTCGTGAGAATGAGAACGACGTGAGAAACTAGGGCGCTTTAATCCGATCGGCCAAATAGGCTATTTGCACAAATTCTCTAAGTGTATTTTTTCGATAGCCACTAACACCCTATAGAACACACAAAAAAATTGGATCTCTACATTTTTTAGTTTGGCCGTAATATTGTTTTGAGTTTTCTTGGTCAAATTAGCGTTTTGAAACGCACCTGGTTGCGCGCCATTTTCGTGACGTCACCGGCCATGTAGGCTACCAGCGGACGCATTAGGATTACACGCGCAGGGGCCCTGCTTTCGCGGCAATCAGCAATAATTGATCGAATTATAAGTATTGTGTTGTTCCTTTATGCTTGTGTAGCTACGCTACATAAACTGTATTTTAGTGTTCCCAAAGATTTGAGGCGTAAATCGACATGTAGCATACAGGGAATGTTGTGGTTGCCAATATGAACTTTTAACTGTAGGCCGAGCTATAGGCCTGTAATCTCGGGGGTTATGCAAGGTAAAACATATTTGTTTGGTATGTTATATTCGTTATTAATTAGTGGTGGCATTGTATTATGATAATTAATTATTAATAATAATTTATCTTACTGTATAAGTTGCACGAAAGTATTTTTTTGTATGCATTACCCTTCTAGGCGTCAAATAGCCAACCTACGTGAAAGTGAAAATCCTGATCGCCATCCTCACGGTGGTAAATTAACATGAGTTGTGGTTGCCAAAAATAGTATGTTAGTAATTAATGTCCGTGAGCCTTTAAAACTATTTTCTAGTATATAAAAGTGCAAAATGAACTTGTGTAGGCCGAGCTATATGCCCGACCTACAAGCCTACAATCTCGGGGCTTATGCACGGGAAAACATAATTTTTGGTACGTTATATTCGTATAATAATTAATTAGTGGTGGCATAGTATTAAGATAAATTAAAATTACTCATGTGTCTTACTGTATAAATTACATGAATATATTTACTTGTATACATTACTCTTCTAGACGTCGAATAGCAAATCTACGTGAAAGTGAAAATCCTGATCGCCTACCTCACGGTGGTAAATTAACATGAGTTGTGGTTGCCAAAAATAGTATGCTAATTATTAATGTCCGCGTGAGCCTTTAAACTATTTTCTAGTCTATAAAAGTGCGAAATGAACTTTTAGAGGCCGAGCTATATGCCCCGCCTATAGGCCTACAATCTCGGGGGTTATGCACGGGAAATCGTATTTGTTTGGTACGTTATATTCGTAATTAATTAGTGGTGGCATTCTTTTATGATACATTACTCATGTGTCTTACTGTATAAATTACATGAATATATTTTCTTGTATACATTGCCCTTCTAGGCGCCGAATAGCCAAACCTAAACTTGAAAATCCTAGGGTGGTTTCGCGCACAGAGGTTTTGCGGGAAAGTTAATTTGGGTAGGTTTGTACGTTATCATCGAATGGCAGTGAAGTATGGTTAATTACTCATTTACCTATTAGAATCAGAGACTTCTGGTTAATTAATATTATTAGCCTCTGCTTTCCTTGAATCCATAATATTCTGCCATGGTAGGCGGAGGCCTGCGTATTGGATTTGCACGTCAACCAAGCCAGTCCTCAACCTCTACGAGCCTCTTACATGGCGGGTGACGTCACGACCAATCAGAGCGCGTTATCGGTTGCCACGGCGGCATTTGAAAATTACGCATTTTCAAACACAGTTTTCTTATAGAATACATTTTTTTTAAACGTTCAAATCAAGTTTTTTGTGTTTAGAATTTAAAATGCATCAGGAAACACCCATTAATTAGCATTTTTGAACTTCTTGCATATACCCCATTGCGCAACCTGTGATATTGTGAGTTGATGAATTGAGTTTATGGTGTGTTTGATGAAAATATTGTTATAACTTGATATGCGAAATAAATGAAGTTTGTCGCCGAAATCATATAATATAACATACGTTCTTCAAGAGTTTTTGTCTATTCGGATTTAGGGCGCGTCAACCGTTAAGTCATAATTCGCCACTCTAGCCTAGGGGATGTGTGGAGGAAAATCCCTTGCTAGTCAGAACCAGCCACCATGATCAATCATCAAAGTCATCGTTCGTTCTGTCATTTGAATCGTCTTCGGGTAGGTCGTCACGGGATAAGTGAGGTGTCTCCGACGACGATCGCCAGAGCTCGCCTCTAGTTTCTGGGAGAAGAGACTACCCTTCTTTCAAGCTGATGTTTGTGAGATTGTTTATTTGGATTAAAGACGCGTCAAGCGTTAGGTCATAATGCACCACTCTAACCTATAGAGGAGGGGGGGGGGGAGGAGGGGCCCATGCTGGTCAGAACCAGCCACGGGTAATGGGGGGGAAGGGGGGTTTCTCACGTAGCGGTCGTCATCGGCTTTGTCACAGTTCGTTGTGTCATTTTCATCGTCGTCGAGGAGGTCGTCAAGGGAAGGGGGCAAGGTCCACGACGACGAATGCCAGGGCTTGCCTCTAGTTTCGGGGAGTAATATACTCCGCTCTTACTAGCTGATGTTTGCGAGGTGGACTTTTTCTCTTGAACGCCTTTTACGATTAGCAGAGCTATGCTCTTAAGAAGGAATTGAGAATGAGAACGACGTGAGAAACTAGGGCGCTTTAATCTGATCGGCCAAATTGCGCTACCTACCTGTGATATTGTGAGTTGATGAAATGAGTTTATGGTGTGTTTGATGAAAATATTGTTATAACTTGATATGCGAAATATATAAAGTTTGTCCCCGAAATCATATAATATTATATACGTTCTTCAAGAGTATTGTTAATTCGGATTTAGGGCACGTCAACCGTTAAGTCATAATGCGCCACTCTAGCCTAGGGGATGTGTGAAGGAAAATCCCTTGCTGGTCAGAACCAGCCACCATGATCAATCATCAAAGTCATCGTTCGTTCTGTCATTTTCATCGTCGTCGGGTAGGTTGTCACGGGATAAGTGAGGTGTCTCCGACGACGATCGCCAGAGCTCGCCTCTAGTTTCGGGGAGAAGAGACTACCCTTCTTTCAAGCTGATGTTTGTGAGATGGTATATTTTTTGGATTAAGAACGCGTCAAGCGGTCGGTCATAATGCATTACTCTAGCCTAGGGGATAAGGGGACTGGTACTCCAATAAGCACAAAAAAACGATTTTGTGACGTAATCTTTGTCCATAATGAAACTATAGACGACCCGTTTTTTCAGGAAATTGAATAGGGAATATTTTTGCAATTGATACATATTGTCTGTCTCCAACCAATTTGGAGATATTCGATAAGCAACACTTTTTAGCCGCCATTTTCCAAGATGGCGGCTGAAGCTCCAGTCCGATTGTAGGTGAGTTTGAGTATGTTGATAAGTTTTATATAAGGAAAGTCTCTGCCAAAATCCATTCAGCAACATCACAATTTTTTACTCTTAACGTCAATATAAGATCTCATTTAAAAGGATTAAATTGCATCAGAAATATTATTAATTTGAATAAAAAATAAAAAGGGTGCACGTCACGGTCGTCATCGTCTTTGTCATCGTTCATTGTGTCATTGTTATTGTCGTCGGGGAGGTCGTCAAGGGAAGGGGTATTGTCCCCGACGACGATTGCCAGAGCTCGCCTCTATAGTTTCGGGGAGTATTATACTACCCTTCTTACTAGCTGATGTTTGCTAGGTAAACTTTTTCTCTTGAAGCGCCTTTTACGATTAGCAAAGCCATGCCTAGGGCAAAATTTTACCTCGGGCCCAGACAGGGTTTGATATTTTTTATACTAATTGTGAATTAACATATTTATTTTGTGACCGTCACAAATGGCAAGAAATTTGTACATGAATTGGGCTCCTGAAGAGTGGCATAAACTGCCCCCTGGGCAGGCTGCACAAGAAAAAATATACACCAGTTGAATGGCAGATATGTATATAAAACTTTAATATTGAACGGGGGACCAAACAAAAACGTGGGCATTTCAATACAAATCCACGAGAGATTCAATGCGTTTTAACCGTGAGGTCATATACTGAGACGCAGTGATATTGTAAGGTAGTAGAATGAATTAGTTGTGATTCTTTAATATCTAACATAAGTTATATTTTAGTTTATATGGATTATATGCGCGTCAATCATTAGGTCATAATGCACCACTCTAGCCTAGGGGTATAATGAATATGGTCCCATGCTGGTCAGAAGCAGCCACGGGTAAAGGGAGGAAAGGGGGGTTCTCACGTCGCGGTCATCATAGTCTTTGTCATCGTTCGTGGTGACATTGTCTTCATCATCGTCGAGGGGTCGTTAAGGGAAGGGGGCAAGGTCCCCGACGACGATTGCCAGAGATCGCCTCTAGATTCGGGGAGTAATACTTCCCTTCTTACAAGCTGATTTTTGTGAGGTAGACTTTTTTCTTGAATCGCCTTTTACGATTTGCAGATCCATGCTCGGGGCTGATACTACCCTGGACCCAGACGTGGGTTAGGCACGTCTAAAACTATTTTTTGGTGATTTGGATTTAGGTAACGTCAACCGTAAGGTCAAATACGCATAATGGGAGGAATGACCAAAGCTGGTCAAAACCAGCCACGGATAAGAGGGAAATTTGGGCTCTTAATTTATTTTAATTAAGAGTGCGCCAACCGTTAGGACATAATGCTCCACTCTAGCCTATGGGATATGGGAAGAAGGAGCCCACCCTTGTCAGAACCAGCCACGGGAAAGGGGAGGAAAGGTGGGGTTCTCACGTCGCGGTCATCTTCTTTGTCATAGTTCATTGTGTCATTGTCATCGTCGTCGGGTAGGTCGTCAATTGAAGGAGGAGGTTGACACGACGATCGGGATGGATTTTTTAAGTTCTGAATTGTATTAAATATTAACAATTCCACCTAAGGGAGTGTTTCCAGATTAAACAAATCGAGGAAAGAGTTCGCCTCTTGGACTTTTTCTCTTGAATCACCTTCTACGATTAGCAAAGCCATGCAATCAAGTAAAGTGACGGATAAGCATGGGACGACGACGTTAGAAAATAGGGCGCATTAACCGGTTAGGTCATATTGCGCCACATTAGATATTAAAAGTGAATGAATAGTTAATTAGACGAGTTAGCGCAGCGAAACGAAGTCTATAACGGAACTCGTTCGGCCTTGGTCGTGACTTATGTGTCTGTAACAGGTCTGTTAGTTTGTTCGGTCTCATTTGGCCGAACGGACAAATAGATTGAGCTGAAATTTTAAACAGACATCTGTGACCAGGTAACTGAGAACTGCTTACAAAATGAGCCAAATCCATTTCGATTTAAACCTACAAGAAATAATAAATTGAAAAAAAGGTTTAAGATGTGTAGGATTTATTTAAACAACAATGGTTTTGTTTTTGAAGAAGACATTTTTAT
The DNA here is from genome assembly GCA_024449915.1 of Sweltsa coloradensis. Taxonomy (NCBI): domain Eukaryota; kingdom Metazoa; phylum Arthropoda; class Insecta; order Plecoptera; family Chloroperlidae; genus Sweltsa; species Sweltsa coloradensis. The sequence continues at coordinate 65,522 of JAMZAV010004678.1, read as the reverse complement.
CTAATACTTTTTGGCAGGCTGTGATAACATGCATAGCAGTGACAAAGGTTCCCCTAAATTCCGCTGGGACATTGAGTAAACCTTGCAATCTTTACTCGTATTTCGTACTGGGTATGTTTTCCATACTATTGTCACGATTGATGTAGACTAAACTGCGTTATAATCATTTCAAAACATGTTTAATATATTTTTAAATACAATCCATTGACTACACAATCTTTTCCGACCAGGGGATTGAACCCAGGTCTCCTACATTCCGGGTATAAGGGCGCCTTAGACAACTAGACTAGGGAAACGCCAAAGTCGTTGATAGACGAGTGAGTGAGCCATATGTTGAATACCCGGTATCATTCCCCATACTGAGCTAGATCCAGCCTTAGGTATAGGTGAGGAAAGGGGATGTTTCCGGGTACTCAACTCAATGGCTCACTCACTCGTCAAATTCAAATTCTGCAAAAAACACACACTTTTCTCTACGTGAGAGTCGAGAGGCAGGAGGACGAATTTTTTTATTCAGTGTGGGCTTTACTCAAGGGATTTTTTAATTTGCGCCACTTTACTGGATGCTTTTTGGGGAAAACCCAAAAAATCTTTGCTGAAAACCCTTTATAGCTAAGTTTATCTCAAATAGTATTAAGTATATTTGGAAGTTGGCGCGTCAACCGTTAGGTCTTTTGCACCACTTAGTCTTGGGGATGTGGAAAATGCAAACGGTTTTAAAAAACAACCCCCATGAGTAGACAAGGAAAGGGGTTTTTCTCACGTCGCCCCCGCGTCTTGTCATCTTTTGTGTTGTCAATCGTACGTCGCGCTCGTCCGTGTCACGTGGTCGTAAAGGGGGGGGGAAATTTCCCCCGATGGCGACTTCCAGAGCTCCCCTAAAAGTTTGGGGGAGTATATGCCCTACATAGTTTAATTTGGGGTTAACCATTCTCTTGAATCGTTTTTACAAATAGAGATCCATGCTCTCGGCAGTTTGTACCCAATTAGCCGAGGGAGGGAGGGGAATTTTGTTTATTTGTTAAGGACCGTCAACCTTTTTAGGTCATAATGCACCCTCTAACCTACCAGGGGCCCAGAGGGGGGGAAGGGGGGGCCCAAGCTGGTCGTCAGAACCACCCAGGGAAGGGGAGGAAACGGGGGATTCTCACGTCGCGGTCGTCTTTGTTTCGTCATTTTTCGGGGTGTCATTGTCGTCATCGTCGTCTTGGGGTTCAAGGGAAGGGAGGTGTCATAAGTTTGGTCGACTTGTCGCCCCTGTCTGGGGAAAGCTCGCAAAAAAAAAGGGAAATTTGAACGATAAAATAAAAACATTCTTTTAGTGTCTACCCACTAGTCACAAAACAATACAAACACAAAAAAATGACCTTTACGACGACGTAAAAAACGATGGGCTACGACCGCTTAGGTCATATTTCCCCGCCTGTGAATTGTAAGTGAAATAAAAATAAAAAATTGATTTTTGTTATTGTTTTCGAGGTGTATATATAATGAATAAAATGATGGGTATAAAGCAATAAAAGACAAGTTATTTATTTGAAGGGACAAAAAATGAACAAATTCAAAGTGTACATGAGTGCATTAAATATTGTTCAATAAATAACTTGAGTGAAAATAGTTTTTTTTTTTTTGATAAGGGTTAAACCGTTAATTTTTTTTTAAATGCCCCACTCTGCGTGGGGGGATGGGGGAGGAGGGAACTATGCGGTCAGATCCCCCCCCCGGGTTTGGGAGGAAAGGGGGGGTTCTATGTCACGGTGTCATTGTTTTTGTCTTTGTTTTTTTTGTCATTGTCGTCATCGTCTCGGGAAGCTAAAGGAAAGAGGGAAATGTCCCCGCAACGACTTTCGAGCTGCCTCTAGTTTCTGGGAAAAATACTACCCTTCCAAAAAGCTTTTGTGTGCGAGTTGGATTTTTCTTTCATTCGGGTTTTATTTGGATTAAGAATCGAAAAAAGTTGGGTATAATGCACCACCTAGCCTAGGGGGGGGGGGGGGAGGAGGGGCCCATGCTGGTCAAACCAGCCAAGGGGGGGGATTTTTTTTTTTTTTTTTGGTTTATTTGATTAAGGACGCTTCAACCTTTTGGGTCATAAATGCACCACCTACCCTAAGGGGGTGGGGGGAAAGGGGCCCATTTGGTCAGAATAGCCACGGGTAAGGGGAAAAAAGGGGGGTTTCTCACGTCGTGGTCGTCACGTTTTTTTCATCGTTCGTTGTGTCTTTGTCATCGTCGTGGGGGAAGGTCGTCAAGAGAAGGGGGGGGGGATCCCCGACGACGATTGCCAAGCCCCTTAGTTTGGGGGAGAAAAACTCCGTTTTTATAGTGATATTGGCGAGGGGGATTTTTCTCTTGAACTTTTTTTTACGTTAGCAGAGCCATGCTCCGGGCAAATTCTACCTGGGGCCCAGACGGGAATATTTGTTATTTTGCCTAATTTAAGTCCATACAAAAATTTATCTTAAAAACGGAAAGAAATAACGACGAAAAACGAAGTTTAAAATTTTGTCAATGTGCAAGTTAAGGCTGTAGAAATAAATATTTGTTTTTTATGGGAATACATTCTCGACAACCGTTAGGAATAATGCCCCCCTAGGCGCCCCCTAGGAGATGTAAAAAAATGAAAAAACCCGTGCTGGTTAAAAAACGCCACAGGCGGGTTAGGGGGAAGAGCTAAATGTTAAATCATATTAGAAAAAAAAAATATAAAAAAATTGCCATAGTTCCAGTCTTTTAAAAAAAATGACAATAAAAATATTTGTTCTATATGCGTTCAGGAGGCTGTAGATTTGTATTTTATTTGTTTTGGATATTGATACGCGCTCAGCAAATGTAAAAAATTACAAATTTATTTATTGATTAATTTTGATGGAAATTTTTTACTAGCTTTCTCATAATGTTGCAATACGACGGGTTTTCTCATGTACGTCTATGGGCTAATCCCTTTAGTTTAAAAATGTTTTGATATTATTTTTCCCTGAAGATATAAAAAACGACGACATGAGGAACATGACATGTGACTGTTTTCAGCTCAGCGCTGTCGACTTGTGGGGATTCCTTGTGCAAAAGATTCTAGAAGTGCAATCCCACGACGACGTGAGAAACGAGGGCGTTCAACCGGGTTAGGTCAAATACCCGCCGTGATGGAAAGTTGATGGATGATTTAAAATGGTGTGTTTGTGATTAGTTTGTTTCCTAAGTGTAATTATAACAAATAAAATAATGATTTGTAGTAATAGCGAAACCAAAATTTTTGATGTAAACGAAAATAAAAAATTTTAATGAAAGTGTTTTTAAAAGTAAATTCAATTTTGTTAAATAGTTTTATTTTGGGACGAGAAATTTTTAAAAAGTTTGTCCCTTTAGATAGAGAGATAGTATAGTAATGATTGGGAGATTTAAAAAATTGCGTGCCCCAAAGCATCAATTTCGTATATTTGTATCATAGGGTACGGTTAATGGTACTATATTTTTCGTCCTCAAACTACCTTCTTTGAATAAACCACCCCCCCTTTGTTTGTAAGAACCTCAAGAAGCGAGCGCCCTGCCCATTTTGCAGTCTGTGCCCCTAGATAATGGTAGCCCCAATTATATTTCTTATGCTTTACGTTACCTATTTGCGGGGTCGCTGTTGGGTACAATACCTACACCTCCTTTTACACTCGGTACAATAGAACAAATCCAATGTCAAGTCAAAGAACATAACAACATAATTTTGAAATCACAAAAACATCACCAGAAATCATGACGAATTTTAAAACAATACGGCTTTAAACTCATTTTCCGGGGCTGTGGGCCCCCTAAGCACGTATTCGGGGTTTTTTTTCCTGGGGGGGGGGCAGTTTGGATTCCCCCCCGAATATTTTTTGTTGGATGAGCAAAACTAATACTTCATTTCACTAACCCCAAAAATGTTAGCTCGGGTGTTTTTTTTTCTTTCTGATTGTTCGCTCTCTCCCGGGGAAAAAGCAATGCGATCTTGATGAAAATTGGAGGGGCCTTCGAAACCCTGAACTTAGATTCCACGTTTTTCGGTACAATCGAAAAATTATTTTATGAATATCGTATTTTTACTTTTTTTTTCGTTTTAAAGTGCGATATTTTCTTAAAATTTGGGCTGATTCTGACCAAAACGAGGTGATGTTTTCTTTCCGGAAGAAAAAAGTTAAAAAAGTTAGCCAGAATCCATAAAATAAAGATTTAATATGAGTTTTTTTGAGGCTTTTTAAAAACAAGAACAAGTAAAAAATAGAAACTTGAAAAACCAATCCCCAAAAATGAAATTAAAAAAGTATTTGCAAAGGAAAAGGGGCCCACGCAAACTAAAAACTTCCCCAAAAAAAGTCATCCTCAAGGGCGGGGACTAGCGTTTTTTCCTAGTGAGAATCATGTAATCTATTACGAAACTGCGAGTCCCCATAAAAAATTTTTAAGACACCAAAAAACCCCCACGAAAAAATGTTGCCGGGGGCGTGTAAGTTGTTTAAAACAGCCCAATACAGGGTAGAAGAACTAAGAGAAAATCCGTTTTATTGTGTAGGGTTTTAAAAACTCGCATATCGTTGGGTTTTTAAAGGTAGATTTCCCTCTTTAGAGAAATTCTATGACGACGTAAGAAACTAGGCCATAAAAAACCATTAAGTTAATTTCGCCCCCCTGGACATTAACAGTTATTGAAATGAGCATTAGTGGTTTGATGATTATTGATTATATTGTTTTCTAAGTGTATATAAAGAAAAAAGATTTGACATATACAATTTTGAAAAACCCTTTTGACATTTTTCGGCGGCCTTTCGCTGTGGACAACCACATAAAATTGGGGGGAAATTAAAGCCTTTTTCATATCTAATAAACGACACATAAATAACGAGGAAGCTTTGCAAACGCTTTTTCAGGCGCGTTGTTGGATGAGCGTAAATGGTGAATTGAGTGTCATGTGTTCATGAGAATTTTTTTTTGATTGATCTCAAAATTCACACAAAAAAATGTATTTTTTTTAAAGTTCTGTGAAAAAATCATTACATTGGAAAAAAATGTAGGGTTTAATTCGAGTTTTTTAAAAATCAAAAAAAAAATCGTAAATTTAATTTTTTTTATAAGAAAAAATTTTTTCATTCCGCAAAAAACGTGGCATTCTTAGTTAAAAATTTTTCGAAGGCCTTCAAAAAATTCTTTGGCAGATTGGGTATCATTTAGCGGGAAATGTGGTTAACAAACACAAAAAAAATCCCCCCCCGGAAAAAAAAAAAAATCTTTTCCGGAATTTTTCTTAGGTTGTGAAATGGAATTTCACTTCGCTTATAAATAATATGCTTCAAAATTTCGTAGGTAAACTTTAAAAATTTAAAAGTTATTTTTAAGGCTAAACATATTCACTAGATGAAATCAAATAAAAAAAATATTTTTAAAAACTTTAACAATCGTTTTTTTACAGTTTTGGCAAAATTTTTAAAAAAATAGGAAAACGCTCAGTTAAAAACGCGTTTAAGAAAGCACGGGCTAACAATTTTTTTGATGGTCAAATTTCAACCTTTTTGAATCTTCGTGCTCCGCTATCAGGCCAAAAAGCCCCAGTTTCGTGCGATTTTTTCTTTTCCATGGAAAACTTTATTTTTGTTAAATGTAATTCCATCTACAATTTTAAATGGGATCAAAAAAAAATTTACTTTACTCGTGCCCGGCGAATTCAATGATTTGGCCCCTCAATTTGTCGCCTTTTAGTTTAAAAAAAACTTTCTTTAATTTTAATGTAATTTTTTAATTTTTTGAGCGATTTTCCACAAAATTAAGGGCATAAATCCAGATCGAAGCGCGGATGGTCAAATTTAACTGTCCGAACTTCCGTTCGACAGCTATCATGACCCAAAAAAAGCTGTGCGATTTTCGTTGCCATGGTAAGGGTATTTTGTTTAATGAATTTCCATCTACACTACTTACGGATAAAAAAAAATTAACATATCGTAAACCGGAGGGACATTCTAAATTTTTTGGGCCAAGTCAGATTGTGTCCCTTTTTCTAAAAAAAATTTTCGTTTAAATTTTTAATGTAGCCTAACTTTGTTATTTTTGGGAAACGTTTTTGCCACAAAACAAATGGCATTCAATCGAGAACGAAGCTTGCGGATGGTTCAAATTTCAACTCGAATCCGAGCCTCCTTTCGAACGTTAGGGCGAGACATCAAACAAAAAAAAAAAAAAAAAAAAAACGAAACAAACAAAAAAACGGCTATTTTTTCCGGCAGAGTAAAATGGAAACGCTCGCTTCGCCGTTAATAAAAACCCAATTAGAGTCGCTTAAAAAACCTTTTTTGAACAAAAAAACAACTGGAAGTTGTCATCTACATATAGTTTTCTTCAACTGTCAAAAGAAACCCTATCTAAGACTTCCTGATTCCTGAAATCTGTAAATTTCCCTCCGAACAACTTGATCCCCTTATGAAGAAAAAAAGGGTAAAGGTCAAAATACCACTATAATTTGAACAACAACGTCAAAAATAGACCTAATAGTTCAGCTGTCAAAGAAAATTCCTGGCTTAAAAATAGGCGGCCATTGCATTTTTATTTTTTTGCATTAGGTGTGCTGATGGATCAGACCATTTTAAATGTTGTTAAAACCCTGGTAAGAGAGTTAGTTAGTTATAACTACAGATTTTTTTTCTAAATGGGAGGAAGAAGGATGACGCGGGTGGAGGGGGTGGACAGGCTGTGCTGCTAGAACACCCACGGGTAAGGGAAGGCGGGGGGGTTCTCACGTCGGGGTCGTCATCGTCTTTGCGTCTTTGTCGTGTCTTTGTCATCGTCGTCGGGGAAGTGTCAAGGGAAGGGGGGGGGTGCCCCCGATGACGTTTGCCGAGCTCGCCTCTGTATCGGAGAAAAAATATACTTCCCTTTACTAGAACCCGTTTGCGAGGTGGACTTTTTCTCTTGAATCGCCTTGTGCGTTTAACAGAGCCATGCTTGGGCCCAATTTTTTTTTGTTTATTTGGATTAAAGACTCGTCAACCGTTGGGTCTTAATGCACCACTATAGCCTAGGGGATATGGAGAGGAGAGGCCCTTGTGGTCAGAACCAGCACGGGTTTAAAGGAGGACGGGGGTTTCTTCCTCGGGGTTTGTCATGTTTTTGTCTCTCGTCAGAAAGGTCGTAACAAAAAGGGGAGGGTCCCCGAGGGACGTTTGGAAGGTTCAATCTAGCTTTCATCTAAAAGATGTTTGCGAGATGATCATTCTCGTTTCGCCGTTTAAGTTTGTAGAGTAATGTCTGGGCAAACCCTTTTACCTGGATAAAAATTATTTTACCCAACATGGGTCAGCCCCACGAAACTATAACGCTCCTTGAGATGATAACCCAGGAAAATCAAGGCTTTTAAACCCGTGGGTCATACTGAGCCCAGTGATTTGTAGGAAGGAATAATATGATTTTTGTTCTTTAATATTTTAAATTTTAAAAATGTAATTTTTAATTTTTGAGTTTATCTGGTAAAGGGGATCAATGATATGAAATACTCATAAAAGGGGGGAAAATCCCTTGCTGGTCGGCCCCAGCCCCGGGAAGGGGAAAAAAAAGAGATGGGTGTTCTAAGATGAAAATGCCCCAAACTCGCCCCTCGTTTCAGGATTTCTATATAGTTTTGGTTTTTTTGGATTAAAAAAGCGTCAACCGTTAGGTCATAATGCACCACTCTAACCCTTTGGGGGGGGGGGGGGGGTGAGGAGGAGGGGCCATACTGGTCAGAACCACCACTGGTAAGGGGGGGAAAGAGGGGTTCCAGTCGCGGTCGTCATTGTCTTCGTCTCGTTCTGAGTCATTGTCGCTCGTCGTCAGAGGTCTCAAGGGGAAGGGGGGAGTTTCCCCGACGCGATGCCAGGTCGCCTTGTTTTCGGGGAAAAATACTACCCTTCTTACAAGCTTTGTTGCGAGGTGGACTTTTTCTCTTGAAACGACTTTTCGATTAGAGACCATGCTCTGGACCAAAATTTTACCCGGGTTCAGCGGGGGATTACTCCACTGTTGCAAAACAATGTTTTTAAAAGGACTTGATCTCTTTCCCGCCCCTTGAAGTTTTTACCCTCCCGAACATTTACTAAAGGAATGGGGGGAAATATAATTGATGATAATAAATATAACTTTTGAAAAATTATTTTGCAGGAAATGAGTTTAAAAAATGTTTCTAAGGAAGAAAAAATTTTAACCTAAGTTTGCAAAAAACCTTTTTTAAAAAATTTATTTGAATTAGGGCGCGTAACCGTTTTGGGTCATAAAAATAATGCATAACTTAGCCGGGGGATATGGGGAAGGGAGCTCATGTGGGCAGAACCAGCCACGGGAAAGGGGGGGTAAGGGAGGGTTCGCCGTGGAGGTGTCATGGTTTGTACGTCATCATTAGTGTGCCAATTGTCTTTTGTCGGGTAGGGGCGTCAAGGGAAAAGGGAAAGGGGTACCCACGCGAAATTTCCATTTCTACCTCTGTTTGGGGGGTTAGTATCGCTCTTTCTAGGGATGAAAATTCCCCCGCTACGGGACTAGAGAAACCAAGCGCTTTCGTTTATTGCGCCCCCTGTAATATTTTTTTTTTATTAAATTTAAAGTATATAAGTATTATTGTTTTTAATTATTTTGGATAAGAGCGCGTCAACGGTTTGGGAAAAAAACGCGACTCTCTGCCTAGGGATTTTGGAGGAAAGTCACATTCTGGGCAAAACCAGACAAGGGTGGGGGGGAAAAGGGAAAAGGGGGATCATGGCGACTCAGCCTAGGGGAAAAAAGGAAAGTTGGGGTTTTCACGACGCGGTTGTCATCGTTTTTGTCTCGTTGTTGTGTCATTTTTTATGTCATGGGGAGGTCGTCAAAAAAAGGGGGAGGGAGCCCGACGAGATTTGCCCGAGCTGCCTCTAGTTTCGGGTAGTATTTTTATCCCCCTTACTAGCTGATGTTTGGGGTTTGACTTTTTCACTTTTAAACGCCTTGTAAAATTTGCAGAGCCTGTCTTTGGGCAATTTACCCCGGGCCCCCCACGGGAGGGAAAGGGGGTTCTCCCCCTCGCGGGCGTCTAGTTTTTTTATCGTTTATTCGAGGGGACTGTTTGACCCCAGAGGGGGTCTCAGCCACATTTTCATTTTTTTCACGCACTTTTATCCAAAATCTTTTTTTTTACTACCCACGTTCTCCACTCTTCACACCAAGTGGCCCCCTTTTTGTTTTTAAAAATCTTCTGCCGTGTTTGCCTGCGGTGGGACCCTGCCGGGGAAAAATAATAAAAATTAATAATAAAAATTTTTTTTAGATTACCCCTCAGTTATAAACCCGATTTTTTAGTGGAAGACTTTTTAAAAAAAGCGACCAAGCCAACCTTGCAGGCCCCCACGCAATCGACGATGAGGAAACCCAAACCCAAAAACGATATTTTTTTTTAAAAGGAAAATGCAATCAGTGTATGGACATGCGAACACCCCCAATCAACGCCCGAAAACAAAAAGGCCGATTTAGAACAACAATGAAAAAATTTTTTTATTGCTTCGTTTTAGGACGGGGTCCAAAGTCACCTTTACAAAACCCTAAACAAGAATGATGGACTTAATCCAAAACAAAGTTAAAAAACTTTGACTTTAGCGGGAATCAACCCTGGACTTCTGCATTGGAAGCAAACCTAACCCCAAAACCAAAAGAGCCAACCCAAAAATCCAAGAGCCACACAAAGACCAACGAGCCACAAAAAAGGCTCTTGGCTGTTGAGGAAAATGTTTCTTTCGAGAAATGGGCTATCACAACTTTAGCCACCTGCTTCGTCATAGACGGGAGATCCAAACTACCCCCCTGAGTCAATCGGTTAGTGCACCCAAATTTGTCACCTTATGTTTTAAATTGGGCGCCAGGCATAGATTTGGGAGGGTTATGTCCCCAATTTTAGAGCTTGGGGGAAAAGGGAAAGGGGCGGGAGCCCACCCCACTGGTAAAAGATCTGCGTTATGTCTTTGGTCCCCGGGGACGACGTGAAAATAGGCGCTTCAACCGGTTAGGTCTATTGCGCCGCCTGTGAATGAAAGTAAATTTAAAGAGTTAATCAGGTATGTTTTTATGATTAATTTTTTTCTAAGTGTTAAATAACAAAAAAAAATTGAAGATGAAGAAAGTAATAGCAAAATAAAAGTTATGATGTAAATGAAAAAAAAGAAAAAAAAAAGAAAAAATTTTATGAAGTTACTTAAAGTTTTTTAAAAAGATTTCTTTGGAGAGAAATTGGAAGTTTGCGCCCCTTTCATATGATGAAGTTCTTTTTGATTGGGGAGATCAAAGCATGTGCAAGCATATTTTGGTACATTCTGCTAGCATATGTGTACGGTTAAAGGACATACAGTGCCACATATGGGAAAACCCTTTTTTCTGGTTAAGAGAATCCGTGTGTTAGGCGTGGTGCCCTATACGAAGTCAGACAAAACCACCTTTCTTACGTGAGAGTCGAGACGTAGGTGGACGAATTTTGTTACCAAAGGGGCACACACTAGCCAAAATTTTTTTTTTTGCAAACATCCCAAGATGCTTGTCGCAAAAACCCAAAAATCTTTGCTTGAATCCCCTCTTGACATGCTGGAACGGGAATTAGATTGAAATCAGCGTCGCGACGCTGGAAGCTTCCTTTGCAGCCCTACAGCGTGTTCATTTCCCTCATGCATTGGGCCCCTTTTATAACCACATTTCCGATGAAAAAAAAATCGTTAATGTTCCCCACGCCTATGTGGTAAACCAAAATGGGTTAGTTTCTTTTTCCGGGGAAAATTTTTTGGCTTGGCACATTTTTAGCGATAAATAATTCATGAGAAAGTAGGGGGCTTCAAAAGGTTTGGGCTATTGCCCGCCTTGATATTAAAATTTTATTCAAAGTTTGTGGTGTTTTTGATGGTTTAATTTATCTAAGTTTATCAAACAAAAGAAAAAATAGAGATAAAATTAACATTAGCAAAAAAAATTTATTTTATTTTTTAAAAAACAAATGGTTTTTAAATAAAATTTAGTTTGGTTCAAAAAATTTTGAACTTTGTCGCCCAATTCTGGGATAATAGAATTATAAATAATTTTTTGTTTGTGTGGATTTCCCCCAGGGTAGAGTATAAAGAGAGGGCAACCAGTGCTGGTCTGAACCAGCTACTGGTAGGTTTTTTTAAACAAAAGGGGGGGGAGTTCTCACGTCGGGTCGGCATAATTTGTTTCATAGTTTGTGTTTCCATGGTCGTCGCGTAGGGCAGGGGTCTAGGGATGGGGGAGGGACGTGCATTCGGACGACCAAAGTCAGAGCTACCCCCCCTTAATCTGCCCCGAAAGGCTGGATGCGAAGAGGACTTTTTTCTCGAATCGCATTTACAATAAAACAGACCATGCTCTGGGCCATTTTTCAACGGCGTGGACGCTTAAAAAAATACTTTTTAATGTAAACAATTTAAAATATTTTTTGTTTTAAAGTTTGCATAACGAAATAAATTTTTAACTATGCTCTCTTTTTTATCCTTTTTGGGTATTTAAGTAAAATTAAAATTTTTTGGGGAAAATTTTTAATTTAATTTTTGTGAAAAAATCCTGAGTCATTTTGTATTCGGATAAACGACTTATTGGATTCATTATGTCAAGGGCGTCAACTGTACGGTTATTACGCGCCCCTCTAGTAGAGAAAAGAAAAAAAGCGCAAAAAGAACGACGAAAACAGAAACTCGGCGCTCCAACCCGGGGAAATTATTTATATTTCGCCGTCATGGTATTGTTAGAAAAAAATTGAAATTAAAATTTTGTATGATTCATTTGGATTTAAAGGGGGCGTCAAATAAATCATAATGCTATACTTCAGCCTATGAGGATATCAGAAAGAGGGACCTACGCAGGGCAGAACCAGCTATGGGTATCGTGGAGGAAAAGGGGGGGGGGGGGGGGGGGTTCACCTCATTGGGCGGCGTCGAGTTCGGGGGGTCTCAAAGAAAAAGGGGGGTCTCCCCGACCGACGATAAAGAGCCGCCTTAGTTTCGGGGTGTAATTTTTTATTTATTAAGTTATGCGCGCGCCCACCTTAGGTAAATACGCCACTCTACCTCAGGCGTATATGGAGATTGGGGTTCAGAGGTCAGAAAACCAGCCCCTTTAGGGGGAGGAAATTGATATAAAATCCCCCTGAGTTTTTAAGATGGACTTATGCTTGGGGTAATTCTTCCCCGGGGCCAGACGGGGATATTTTGTTTTTATTAAAGTCCTAGTTAAGCCCACAAAAACATAACCTAAAGCATTCTAAAAACGGGGATAGAAAAACGAATAAAAGTGAGTAATTTTTTCACCCGGATTGGGTACCCTGTAAATATAAATTGATTCGATTTGTTTTTTTGGAGAACAGGCGCGGCAACCGCTAGGTCATAAAAAAGCGCCACCAACCTTAGGGGATGTGGAATGACACAACCGTGCTGGCAGAAAAAAGCCATGGGAAGGGGAGGGAGGGGGGCCTAAACTTAAAAAATGTTCATAAATGAAACTTTTACTGATTGCCGTACGTTCAGCTCTCTTAAAGAATGATAAATAATAAAAGTCTAGTTTTATACGTCCAGGATGGTGTGTATTTCGACCCATACGGGGGAGTAATGCGCCCAGCAGCACACGTTTAACCCAGATAGAAATAGGCCAAGAAGTTTTCTTGGAGTTTTTTTTCATTTAAGCGCCCCAATGTGATTTAATACGACTAGAGAAAAAGGGGGCTTCAACCGGGAGGTCAAATCAAGCTGCCTTTCTATTTTGTTGTAATACTTTCATTTAGATAAATTTTTTTATTGATTTCCAAGTAAAAGTTTCTTGTTACTTTATGAAGCGCACTCAAGCTAGAGGGTTTAAGAAGGGTGGTCCTTTCTGGTCAAACCACCACGGGGAGTGGGAGGGAAAGGGGGTTTTCTCAATGGGTGTACGCCATGTCATTGCTTCGTTGTATTGTCGTTGTCGTCATCGTCGGGGGGGGAGTCGAGAGAGAGAGGTTTTCCCCCACGTGTTTTTAGCTCGCCTTTAGTTTCGGGGGGTATATTCTACGGTTCTAATAGTGAGTTAGCAAGATGGGCTCATTTTTCTTTAATCGCTTTTTTCAACTAGGGAAACCCCAAAATCGTTGTTAAACGGGTGGGAGCCAAAATGTTGAGTAGCTGGGAAAAATCCCTTTCCTTCCTATACCTAAGGTGGATCTAGCCCAGTTTGGGAATATACCCTACGGGGTTTTTACACAGGTAACTCACTCGTTTCACAACGACTTTGCGTTTCCCCCAGTTGAGTCATCGGGCACCGGAAAATATTCTGATTCTAAAAAGGGCCGTTGGTCACCTTTTTTAAACGGGGCTCACTCTGCAACAATAAATTTTTTAAAATTTAAAATTCCCAAAAAACGAATCGTGTTCAAAAATATTAGGTGAACCTTAACAATTTCCCAAAATAAAAAAAAATCACCCAATTTTATTACCATTTAACACCCCTCAAAATAATAAGGGGGGTTAAAATCAAAAAAGTTCCCCCCCCCAACGGGCATCGAAACCCCCCTCCGTTGGTGGTATTGTTTCTACTATGCCCCGCCCCCCGCAGATTTCGTCCCGCTAGCTGACTAAAAAAATGCTATCGAAATTTTAAAAAATCACATTTTTTTTTTATTGTAGGATTAAATCTAATGGATCTAGCTGATTTTGTTAAAAAGTTCTCAGTAAACTCGTACCGGTGTTTTTTCAAAATTTCAGCGAAATCTGTTTAGGGTTCGGCTGAAAATTTTTGACGTACAGACAGACAGAATCACAGAATGAGAGCCGTTTTTTAGTTAAGGGGACCTCGGCGCTCCCCTCCCTCGTTTAATTTTGCAGATGCCATGCTTTGAGCCAATTGTGCCTCAGCTCGACGGGGAAAAAAAAATGTGAAAGAAAACTAAATGAATGAGAAATTAGTCCTCTTTAACTAGTGGTTCATATTCACGGCTCTAGTAAAAAGCATTTAAATTTTTTTTATGTTTGTTTGTTAAAAAACTAATTTTTCAAATAAATTTTTTTTGGAAAAATTTCCCAGTGTGCAAGCAAACCCCTTTTTAACGTGTCAATAGGTTTAGGACAATTTTGATGGGAGTTCGAGGGGTTGTTTTTGGGGACTAGTCCTTTCCCTTAGCATTAAGACTGAGGAAAAAAAATCGGAAAAATCCTTGTCAGGATTCCGGTTCGCAGGTTTTAGAAACCGGGGCCTTTCCCAACAAGTCGCGCGCTTAAAAGCTCGAGCCCAACACGTCGGTTTTAAAAATAGATTTTTTATTGTTTTTTTAAGTTGTGGGGCGTCAACCGTAAGTTTTATAAAGCGCCCTACTACCCAGGCGATAGGGCGGACAGCCATGCTGGTCAGGACCCGCCGGGTAAGGGTGGGGGGGGGTTTCTCACGTCGCAAGTCTCATCGCTTTGCCAACGTTCGTTTTGGGGATTTTTTATCGTCGTAGGGGTTTCTTCAAGGGGGGGAGGTTGGTTCCCCACGACGATTCAGACTCGCCTCTGGTATTTGGGGTGTGATTATACTTCTTTATTTTAAAAAGTGTGTTTGCGAGAATACTTTTCCCTTCCTCGCCCCGATTTGCACAGCCATGCTCTGGGCCAACTTCTACCCCGGGGGCCGACGGGGAAGATGTGGGGAAAATAAAAAGATTATCAAATAAAAAATACGCTCCGAAAAAACTTCTTGTGCTGGAAGAAGTTTTAAAAAACTTATTAGGCAGAGAACTTTCTAAATACGGGATTCCCCCACAACAGTACGAATCGACGAGAAAAACAGGGCCTTCAACCAGGGTTTGTTTTTTTGCGCAAACCCGTGACATCGTAAGATAATACATTTAATTTTATAGAATTTTTAAATTCAGTTATTTTGTTTTTTTAAATAAAGTCACTAACAGTTTGGGTAATAATTTTCTATTAGACCTAGTGGATTTGGATGGAAATCACGTCTGGATTTTATCGTTGAGGAACAGAGGAGGGGGGAGGAGTTGTCACGTCGTGGTCGTCATGGTCCTGACTCCTGGTAAATGTTTATGTTGTCACTGTCGTCTTTGCCAGGGAGGTAATCGAGTGGTGGAGAGGAGTCCAAGACGACGACTGCACGGTAAGAATGAAAACAGCCTATAAATTGATTACTTTAGTTATTTGTTTATAAAACGTGTCAATCGTTAGAATAAAAGCGCCACTCTAGCCTAGGGGATGTGGGGAAACACAACCATACTGGTCAGATCCAGCACAGGCAACAGGGGAGGGGGACAACACTGTTATCAATTCACAATTATTTGGGTAACCCTATGTGGTTATATTTATTTAGTTGTCCGCCTTTGAAAATATTTTTTTATAAATGAAAAGGATGTACTTTAAATGAAGAAATAAAAAATTAATAAATAGATACATTTGTAGTAAAGAAAGAAAAATCTTGTTTGTAATCAATCCATGCAATGTTCACGCCTATGTTGCGTTCCACCCTCTCACAGGATGACAATAACAATTAATTTTGTACTATAAGTCCACGATGTCTGTTTATTGCGACGCCAAACAGGAAGATTATGATTCAAGTACGACGTGAGAAACTAGGGCGCTCCAACCGGGTAGCTCATATCGTGCTGCATTTGATATTGTGAGTAAATAAATTGAATTTTTTTGTTAATTTTATATATTTTTTCGTGACGATGTTACCGTAAACGTTGTCATGGTGAGAGTCGGGAAAGTGATTATGATTAATTAAGTTGAAGGGAGCGGAAACCGTTAGGTCTTAATAAGAAACTCTAGCAGAAGGGTTGTGGAAAGAAAGGTCCCAAGGTGGTCAGAACCAGCCAGGGGTTGAAGTAGTGGATTAAGGGGTTTCTCACGTTTTGGTTTGATTGAAGGCGCGTCAAACCGTGAGGTTGTAATGAGCCACTCTAGCATAGTTGATATGGGGAGGAGGGACCCATGCTGTTCAGAACCAGCCACGGTAGGGTGAGGAAAGGGGGGTTCTCACGTCGAGTTCGTCACCATCACACACCGTTCGTTGTGTCATTGTTATTGACGTCGGAGAGGTCGTCAAGGGAAAAGTTAGGTGTCCCCGACGATGATTGCCAGAGCTCTCTTCTAGTTTCGGGGAGTAATACTACTTCCCAATATACAAGCTGCTGGTGATTGGGGAGGATAATCCTATACTGGTCAGACCCATCCTCGGATAGGGGAGGGTATGATGTGCTCAGACCACGACAAAGCCACGAGTTGCACTTCCCAATCTGAGTTCTTTCTTGTATCAAGACGCACACGCCAACTAAGATGGTTGTAGACACCTCGGTTGCTGGGCAGAGCGATACTGGATATCCTGTCCCGGGCCTAGGCTGGTTCACAGAGCCACGTCCAATGATTCTCTGTGCAACGAGACTTTATAATGCATAAGAACACGAGCTCTGTAGATTCCGTGATTTGAATACAAAGTTATTTATAAATATTTGGCCGGTTCAAATGCCATATCTCTTGTGAACACCCAAGCCTGAAGTGAAGCACCTAACAGAAACAAAAAGCAACACTGGCATCGGCTTGTTGGACTCACCGCCTTCGTTCACAACGTAAACAACACAGTTCTCGCAAGTCACGGCCATGTGGATAGTTTGTTTCAAGAGTAGCGATAATCTTGTTTGATGATCACGACGACGACGTGAGAAACTAGGGCGCTTCAACCGGTTAGGTCATATTGCGCCGCCTGTGAATGAAAGTAAATGAGAAGAGTTAATGCAGGTATATGTTTGATGATAGATTGTTTTCTAAGTGTATAAATAACAAAATAAATTGGTGATGAAGAAAGTAATAGCAAAATAAAAGTTATGTATGTAAATGAAATAAGAAAAGATAGAAATGTGTAAGATGTGAATTTAATTTTGTTAAATAGATTACTATGGATGAGAAATTTAGAAAGTTTGTCGCCGTTATCATATGATAGAATTTCTTCATATGATTGGGAGAGATCAAATTGCGTGCGCAACGGCATCATATTTGCGCACATTCTGCTAGCATATGATGCACGGTTAAAGGTACATCACATGTGTCACATATGGGAATAACCTTTTCTCTTGTTAAGAGATATCCGCGTGTTAGGCGTGTGTGGTCTATACGAAGTCTAGACAATACCACCGCTTCTCTACGTGAGAGTCGGACGTAGGTGGACGAATTTTATTAGTCAATGTGGGCATCACACTACGCAATTTGTTCATTTTGCAACACATCCCAAGATGCTTGTCGCAAATCCAACAATCTTTGCTTGAATCCACTCTTGACATCTGGAACGGGAAACTAGATTGAAATCACGTCGCGACGCTGGGAAGCTTCCTTAGCAGCCCGATCAGCGTGTTCATTTTCTTCTTACCCACGTGTCCAGGTATCCAGCAAAACTCTATTATATATCCCTTAGAGGTTAGTTTTTTCTAAATAGAATTGGATGTCTTGTACTAAATGATGACTAGAATACATGTGTTTTATAGCTTGAAGTGAACTTAAGCTATCTGAACACAAAAGGTATTCTCCACAACGACAACGTAAAATGTATTTAAGAGCTTCACGGATGGCGAATAACTCTGCAGTGAAAACTGAACACACGTCGCTTAGCCTGAAACGTTCAGTTAAGGTGGAGCAATAAAAGGCACTTCCAACCTTGTTGTCAATTTTGGAGCCATCTGTGAATACCAAAGTAAACCATTGACGTTCATGGCAAATCTTTCTAAAGTTAATTTTGAATACAGTACCGCCAGTAGAGTTTTTATCAAAACGACAAAGGTCGAATAGAATAATCGGCTCTGGTGTAGATCAGGGCGGGTTATTGCTAAAAACAAAATTATAAACTGTTGGTAGATTAAAATCTATAAGATTAAACAAAAGTTGATGGATGGTTAGGCATAGATTTAATTTTCATTACATACGTACCCATCAAGAGGTTTCGCCGTTCTGCCAAGGAGGACACACCTGACTCGGCATACAAACTGACTACCGGGCTTGTTCGAAATGCACCAAGAGCAAGACGAAGACCACAATGGTGGACAGTGTCTAGAAGTTTAAGGGTTGTGTTACTTGCTGAAGAGTATACGAAACATCCATAGTCCATCTTGGAGCAAACTAGAGATCCGTAAATTCTCAACATGCAAGTCTTATCTGCACCCCACGATGTATTGCTTAGAACTTTCAATAGGTTGATTTTCAACATTCATCTTTTGCGTAACTCAACAACGTGGTGTTTCCAATTTAGCTTTTTGTCAAAAACCATGCCGAGAAGACGGACATTTGGTTTGAATTGAAGTTCTATATTGTTTAACCAGAGTTGTGGGTCATTTTGAATCCCTTGAAGACGACAAAAGTGAATGCACTGAGTCTTTTCGGGAGAGAATCGTGTCCCCCGCTTTCTAGCCCATTCACTTATATTGTTCAATCCAATTTGCACGTGTCTTTGAGCTGTTGATAAATTTACCGATCTGTAGAAGATTCCCAGGTCATCTACAAATAGGCACGACATATAGGCTCTTTGGATACAATTTCACAACACTTTTATGCCAATTAGCGACCGGTGATTACCGACAAGTACATGAGCCTTGTGGTACAACCTGTTTCCAGTGAGAACGAGTCGAAAAAAACATTTGTTAAAAAACGTACTTGAAATAATTCTATCACTTTTAAAAGTTTCTTCTAAAAATTTTCTGGCATGTGCCCTTCTAAAACCCCACTCGTGAATCTGATTGAAGTATATTATAACCTCTTGTTGTTCGTCCGGATGCCTTTTTTCATGTTCAAAAAGCACACCACAACATGTTGTTTTGCAACAACCCTTCCCTTGAATAACGATCTCTAATCTGAAACCAATGGTCTATGGTGCAACGACGTTCGTAAATCCACATTGGACGTTCGCCAATACAAACCATCGTGCGTGTCCTCCAGCTCATCCACATTAGTTGTATTCGTTGATCATCTGTTTATCGAACAAATCTGCAAAAGACAATTGTGCAGTAGAAATAGGGCGTATAATCGAGGGGACGATCAAGGAACGGTGCGTTTGTCTTTTTGGACAATGCGTTTTGTCTTTTTTTCCCAATTTGATCAAAGCTTATGAAAATCTTCTTGATAAATTTTCTATCTTTACACGGAAATACAAGATAACCCATATCAGATTTTTGACTTGCATCTTTGATCTTTATGTGAAATCATACTATGACGAAGTGACATTGAATGGGAGGTGATTGTCACAGTTTTAGTTTTTCATTATTTACAGCATAATTCGTTTGTTTTACATTAAACTCAATGTTGTTTGGATTGGGTAAAGTCGATGATAAAATGAAACATAAACATTGAGTTTTGTAATTTGATTATTCTGATCAGAAGTACTACTGGTTATTTCATGCATTAATTTAAACATTCAGTTCTGTAAAACCCATATACGTAGGTACCTAATACAAGGTACATTTATCTATTAATAGTATAATACTTCTAGTAGTTGCAATGTAAACTCCGTTATTTATTTTACCACAGCATATGTTGATGGTGGGATTTAAAAGTTCCTTTTCATACAATATTAATTTGAGGGGAACCTAAAATAAAAAAAAAAAAAGATCCATTTAATAAAAATAAAGACAAAGTAAAAAATTGTTAATCTCTTTTTTATATTAGCCAGTGTCAATATTATTATTTCTTTACCTATTACTTGAACAGCAGAATAAAGGAGTAATATGAATAAATATAAAGTACACCCTTTCTCGAGTTTTAAAATAGTAATTATCATTTTCATTCGAATGGTTAGACTTATTGCTACCGTGTGTAAGTTGCGAAGAAATATAAAAATAAAAGCCTAGAGTGCTCGTTATGTAAATAGCTTTTTTTTTCATGGATGATGTTATTTAAATTGGAGAATGAGGACATTCGATGTCGATTGCTTGGACGGTCTCTGTGGGAATGCATAAGTGTATAGACAAGTGTAATACCAGCAAGTGTCTTCAATGTGGGTGTTCATGAGATGTCTATGAACGAAGAAATAGAACAGAAGAGTTTCGCCGAGATGGTACTGTATAATTGTGTTATTTTCGGCCCCTCTACGGTGTACAACAGTCCTTTTTAATTGCATGATGTCGAACGAAGTTCTCAAAATGTAATAGATGAATGGGTTTGCCACTAAAGTTTTAACCAGTATTGCAAAAGGAATAAGTTTGGACATCTTAATATACGCTAAAGTTGGATAAGTATATAGATCAGTTGAGGGTTTTTCTTGCACGTACAATTTTGATATATTTGCTTGCTGTGAACATATCTAGATGATCTGTTTCTAGATGGTTTTATTACTGTTGACAATTATAAATGCTAAAGATGTGATTCGTGAAAGGGTAGGGGGAGGGTTAGTTATTTGTTTGCTGAGAAGTTCATGTCATGTGTAGTTGAGTGCTAAAGTTAAATTTCCGATAATGTTGAGTTGCAGTCAGTTAAATTCTGGCTTCCGAAAAAAAATGTAAAAACCCATGATTTTTACAGCAGTTTATAAAGCTCCACACGTAAAGTTTAGAAGAATTTTCGATTGTTTTGATAGTTTTAAGTAAATAATTTTAAAATTGGAACTAATGAATTAATTTTTTCTAGTGATTTCAACATTGATTTGAGTACTAAGACATTACCAGTAAATCATTCAAAATTCTCACTAGATCACATGGATTTGTGCAATTGATAAAATCTGTTACTAGGAGCTTAATTAAATAGGTCAGCCTACGTTTAAGTTGATCCATGTTGTATGTGAAAACATCCCAAAAACAAATGAAAAGTACTTATTAAAGTCAGGTCGTATAAGTGTAAGGATTAAGTGATCCTAGAATTATTTACCTGTGTTCGTACGTTAATAAAGCAAAAGTTTCTTCCTAAATTTGTAAATACTAGAAATTATAGAAATTTTGATTTGGAAGCAGTAAATGAAGATATATCAGTGGTCCCATGTGAATAAAATTTGGTATTGCGGTAAGTTCAGATGATAATTAGAAATTTTGTTAAGTAACCGTGACTCTAAATGAGCAAGCACCCCCCTTGAAATTGAGAGTTGAGCAATAACACCAGCCTTCCATGGTTAACAGTCAGATATTAGGAAATCCAATGCATAGGAGAGACACTTGCGCAAAGAATTCAGAATTTTTAGAAGGCCTGTCAACGTGAGCTGGAATACAAGAAAGTTAGAAATAGTCGGCGACTAAAAATAAAATCAAGATTCGATTTTTTCTTAAAGCGTGTGAGGCATTTTAAAGTCCTTCTTTTGATAATAATATTTCTTTCAAAATCTTTATGTGTCAGTATTAAACTACTAAGTTGAACAGGTTAAACAAAGGAAAAAAGAGTGTAAGCATAGCCTCTATTGACAGAGAATGGGGTATCCTACACGTCTAATCCTGACATTTGATGGTTTGTTTTACAGAGAACAGCTTATTGTTTGTTGAACGATGTAGGATTTTAATAAGTGAAAATTGGGTAAGTTTTAAAACATTTAAATAGGGGCAAAAAGCGATGGATCTCCCACATTAAAGGTAACTAATGAAGAAGTCAATTTCAGCAGCAATTAAACGCCCTAAAATTAAAAGCTCGACAACACTTCAGGATTTCCATGCATGTATTCCAAGAAATGCGCATCATAAGGTTCGGATTATTTGACGCGTATCTAATTTCCCATATTCTTTCCTGTGTAGGTGATTTCCCGAACACCACTGAAATTGGCCAAGGGTAACACTATTTAATAAGGGTAAAGGTAAAAAGAGTGATAGGAATTCTTATCGACCTATATCACTCTTCCAATTGTAGGGAAATTATTGAAAATATTTTGCATCATGAGGTTGATGGACATATGAAAGTGAATGCATCTGGAAGGTTTAGTGCAAACCACATGGTTTTAGGGAAAGGTACGATCAACGCAAAAAGTGTGCCCTGTCCTTGGACTTTTACAGATTTTTACTCTGTATAAAGGGATTGAGGCAAAGGAAAACCTTCAAGCGGAATGAGAGTGAAGGGTTGGAGCTGTTTTGGTGTGATCTATAGGTAAATAGGCGCATTGTATTCGTGTACCATTTTTTACCTCGTTGTTCATAAAACGTAAAAACCAGGTTATAACATAAGTCCTTATTTGTTTTGATCAATATTCAGGCGGATTTACTTGGTTAAGTAAAAAAAAAAAGTGTTAGTCAATTCTTCGTTGCAAAATATACGTTTCAAAAGTATTCAATATTTTTGTGGAGTGAGCCACAAGGATCAATGATTAGGACCCCACATTTCCATGTTATCTGTTACATAGATGGATAAATCTACTATAATGGGGGAAGTCAGTGTATTCTTATATGCTGACTATGACTTTTTGGTCCTTTTTATTGGAGAAGAGCTCGTGGGATGTTGAAGAGGCGTCGTAAGAACGTCTTCAAGAAGTTTTAAAGAGGATTGATGATGTGGTTTAAAACTGCACGGCAACTTGATATTAATTTATAAGTAAACAAATTTTTAAATGATTTTTCATAAGGCTAATGATAGAAGCATGAATGATTTTTCATTTGACTTTGAATTGTAATGGAAAGCTAATTTCTAGAGTGTATGAATTTAAATATCTTGGAGTTTTCTTAGTTTTGTAATTTAAATTTTAAGAAACATTATGAATATGTATGCAAAAAAGTATCATCAGCATAGGAATTATAAGAAGAATGAAGAGGTTTGTAACAGAGAGAATGTTGAGGTTACTTGTAGATCTTATATTCACTCTATTTTTGATTATTGTTTAGTGGTTTGGGCAGTAAGACCTTCTTACCGAATATGTTGTACTTCAGAAGAAAATTTGACCATCTGTTTGATTCAATGCCATGAGCCAAGATTTACAATCTGTTTGCTTCACGATTGAGGAAAGAATGAAATATAGCGTACTGGTAAATACATACAAAGTATTGAAAGGTATGTATTCAGGTTTTTTACCCAATATTTTTAAATTTTGTTGATCGTGATAGAAATTCTATTCTAATGTACTCATTGAAAGTTCCCTAAATTAATTTCCGAATCATTTAGAAAGTCATTCTTGTACAGAGGAGTATCCTTTTGGAATTAAATTTCTTATGATATTAGAACCCAGTTTACTGAGCTAGGAAATAGTACAATAGGGAATATTCCACTTCATATTTTATATTTTTTTTTAATTCTTATTCATGTCTTAATAGTCCCCTGCACTTTTTTTTATTTAAAAAAAATGTTTTTTGTGGTAATTTAAACACCGAAGAAAATTGGACCCCAGTTGCGCGCCAAAAACGAGCGTGCGCCTCTTTGGACGGTACTACGTCATAACTGTGCTGAGTCAAGGCCAATTGGAAACGAAATGTACGTATATTTGTACATATTTACATACAGACGGCGGTGCTCGCCCATCCGCTCAACACAAACAACTCCACAAGGATGTACATTTTCACCGTCTTTTGTTTTTCTTTTTTCGTATGTGACAGGAGATTTCGCGAAATCATTGTGATAAAGAATAACGAGCATTTGTCTTGAATTTTTGCATAGCCTAGGACTATCATGGTATTCTTTATCTACAAAAGGCTTTAATTAGTCATCAAAGTAAGGTTTTGTGCAGGATGTGTCAGAACATGGATCAGCAGGCCTAGGGTTGGCAAGTTAAGCCTAGGGCTTGTCAAGTGAGTAATTTTAGTATTCACATACCAATGCCTATATCCTACAGGAACGATTGGCCTAGACTGTTGTATTATAAATAATTTTCTACGTCTAGGCCTAGACCAAGGATGTTTCAGTTTTGTTTTTTGATTCCAATGTCAACTTTTCTCGTTTTCTGGCTAGGCGTTAAATGTAAAATGTCCGCCATCTGTTTACATTACTGTAGGCTACGCTAGGCGCTGCTTTATTTAAACCACCGCCGTCTTGATGTATATCTCGATCCTACTATAATACTATTCCAACATCTTTGGTCTGGATGTATGTTTATCCAGACGGCGTTGGATCAACACAGTTCTGACGTCACAGTCGTTTTTGCCGCATTAACAAACTGCTGCTTTTAAAACGGCTATAAATCACTGGATTATTATTTCACGGAAAAACAAAGTACATATTTGTAATCGGGACGAAATACTTCTTCTAAAAAATCTATTCGTACAGTATTTGGCGGAAGTGGAATATTCCCTATTTAAAAGTAAAATTGAAGCAATGATAATGAATCGAAGAACAAAGAAGAATTTATTTGTGGGTCATTGTCTCTGTGTTTATGTAATGTCAATTTATCTTCATATGTTCTTATTTATGATTTTGCTGTTCTCTTTGTTTGTTCATTATTGCTTTGATTTTGATGTATTCAATGTATTTTCAATTGATATTTTTCTGCCTAGATTGTCTGGTTGCCGCCCACTGGTGGAACTTGCCACTTGAGTTAGGTGTCCTGTATCATTGCTGTGATCAGTTTTTGACTTGAACAATTTTAAATAATTATATATCTGATATAATTATATATTAGAGTCAAGATCTTTTGTACTAAATTTTATCAAGATTTGAACACAAGAATGATGGTTGAACACAAGAATGAAGATTCGCGTTCGGTGGTTTCTTCCGCGAAAGATTGATTACTCCCTGATTTGCTGTTCCTGATTTTTGGCAAACCTCATATTCGTTTGAGTGGGATCGTCTAATAAATCAGTTTTTTCTTTTCGTTTTTCTTTTTTAATGTTTTTTTTTCTTCTTCTTTTTTCTTCTTTTTTTCTTTTTTTTTCTTTTCTTTTTTCTTTTCTTTTCATTAATCACCCTTCTTTTATATTTGATTCATTCATAAGTTGCATTTAATATCCTTTTTATTTGTTATTAAATTTGTTGAGTTTTAATGCATTGTTGTAATATTACTATTTCAAATATTTACTTAAATGTAGTTCATTGTTGTGTCTGCATCTATGTAATTAGATTTATTTAGTTGTCCTCCTTTGTAAATCAGTTTTTATAACTGAATAGGATAAACGTTAAATAAATAAATAAATAAATAAAATCAAGGTGCTCGACACTCAAGCCTGAAGTGAAGGTCCTAACAGAAACAAAAGCAACACTGGCATCGGCTTGTTGGACTCACCGCCTTCGTTCACAACGTAAACAACACGGTTCTGACAGTCACTGCCATGTAGCCATAATCAATTGTTTTATTCTAATTTTGCCTTGCACATATCACAGTGAAATTGACGACGACGTGAGAAACTAGGGCGCTTCAACCGGTTAGATCATATTGCGCCGCCTGTGATAATAAAAGGTTATGAGATGAGTTAATGGTGTTTTTATGATGCGTTGTTTTCTTGGTATGCATAACAAAATAAAATGATGATGATAGTAATAGCAAAACGAAAGTTATTTATGTGAATGAAAATTAATAATTTAATGAGATGTGAATGAGAAATTTGGAAAGTAGTCCCGTTACCATATGATAGATATTTCTTCATATGATTGGGAGAGATCAAATTGCATGCGCAAGGCATCATTTTGGTACATTCTGCTAGCATATGATGTACGGTTAAAGGTTCTCACATGTGTCACATATAGGAAGAACCTTTTCTCTGGCTAAGAGATATCCGTGAGTTTAGACGTGTGTGGCCTATGCGAAGTCTAGACAAATACCATCTCTTCTCTACCAGAGAGTCGAGACGTAGGTGGCCGAATTTTTCATTCGTTGTGGGCATCAGAAAATGGATTTTTTATTTGCGCCACAAACCCAAGATGCACTTCTCAAATCAAAAATCGTTGCTTGTATCCACTCTTGTCACTTAATGATTGAACCCTTAGAGTTTAAGTTTTCTCTTAATTTTTGTGAGTTTGTTTGGATAATGGGCGCGTCAACGAAAGGTAAAACCGTCCGTTCGGATGAAACGTAAAGCGTTAGTACCATTCGTACTATTCGAAAGGAGTAGGCTACGTGCCTGTACGGGGTTTCCCTTCTTCCCTTCTCTATTAAATTTGCACTAGTGGATTATATATCAATAGATAGAGACATTAATAATAATAATAATAATAATAATAATAATAATAATAACTAATATAATAATAATAATAATAATAATAATAATAATAATAATAATAAAATAATAAATATATAAATAATAAATAATAATAAAAAAAAGTTGTGAAACGGGTCATTTTGCCGCGTCGTGTGTTTACAACTTACTAGTGTGTGAGTTCGACTTTTCGGAACCACTGGGGGTTCTATTTTCTGGATGATTGCTTGCTTTTTTTATTATAATATGTTTAAAGTACTAATAAATTATATACTTTTTTTTTTTTTTATATTGGGTTTTTTTTTTTCCTTTTCTTTTTAAATTTACCTTCTTTTTAACTTGTCGTTACCCCTACATTAAGCCATGCTCTTTCATTGAGTTTTCTTAAAGCTTATTTTAATTATTTTTTTGTTTTAATATGTATAAATGTTCCCTTTTCAAATCATTACACTTTTCACCGTAAATATTTATTTTTATTTAAAAAAGTGATATTTCGACAAATTTTCAGAAGTCTTTTCAAAAATACAACAAAAAAAAAAACCACAAAAAAAAAGAAAAAAAACATTTTAAGCATGGGCAGCAGGCAAAATGCTAAGTAGGGGCAGGCTGCGGGGACAAAAATAAAAAAGCCACATCAGTTCAATAATTATCATAATTATTCGTTTAAAATATAGTGATTTACCATTGTTGTAGATTTTAATAATAGGAAAGACCCTCTCAAAGTTTCAACATTCAATCCCTTATCGGAGCACTACTTGTCTCCTGGTGGTATGAAGAATTTTAAATGACAAAATAGGTCCCTCTTTATCAAGAAACATTGTAAATGAAATTTTTTGTTCGATATAATATTACTGGGAAAAACGCTAAACCCCAACGCGTTGATGGATGCTTTTTTAATTTTTTTATTTTGCGGGGGAAATTTTTTTACTTTTGCAAGTGCTTTGTTTGTCCTACGCACTGTGGGTGTTTTGTTGTCAAGTTTCTATTGAAACGTCATTTGTTATTATTTAACGAAAAAACCCTTTAAATTTTAAAACCTTTATTTCTAAGTTTCGGCTAACTTTTTAAACTTTTTCTTTCAAAAGGACTTTCACCATAAATTTAATGTCCATTTTATAATGAACGTTAAACCCCCCCCCGTTTGGTCAAATCCCCCAAAGGGCACGAAAATTCGCAAAAAAAAATCAAAAACTTATTTTAAAAAGCTTTATTTATAGATTCTGGAAAAATTTTTCAATTTTTTTCTTTCAAAAAAAACTACATCACCATAACTTAATTCCTGTATAATAGACTTTTGTAGCCACCATATTTGGTCAGAATGGCCCCAAAGGGAAAAAAATTTGGGAAAAAAAAATCAAAAAAAAAATCGTAAAAGTACATATTTAGGGAAAAATATTCTTCGAAGATCGGATATGCCTTTTTCCCCGGAAAGGATTAAACAAAGAGAAAAAGAATAAAAAAAAAAAAAAACACCCGAGCAAAAATTTTTTGGGGGGGTCTGAAATTGAAGTTTTTCGTTCGCTCACCCAATTTAGATAATATATGGCTTTTTAAGGGGAGACCCCTGCAGCTTGCTGCAGTAAGTTTGCCAGAGGGGGGTGGCCAATGGCCCTGTTACCTTTCCCGTCCCTCGCTATTGCCCCCCCCCCCCTCCCCCAGGAGGTCCAGTAGATACGAAGGTTATGTGAAATATTGTTTTTCAGAGGGGAAAGCTCCTGGTCTGTGGAGTTTGTGTCCCGCGGGCCCCCAGAAAAATTTTCGGAAAACATTCAACAAGACAGAAAGGTTTGGGACTTTGTTTGAGCGCTCTCCTTGAAATGAAGTGGACGTATTTCATTTCATATAGATGTATCGTTAGATTTGCCCTTTGATTAGCACTTTTCAGAGTTGGCCGAAATGTAGTCAGCGATAGTCGGCTTTTTTACACCGTCGCAATATGCCTTTGAAAATTTAATTTTTTGAAGGGGTAGCCCTGGCCATGCGCGCTTCGCGAGTGCCCTTAATGGAGTAATCGCTGAATTGCAGAACTTGTTAAAATTTCAAACTCAGATCACGGTTAAAAATATTAAATCTATCGCGATTTTTTTCTAAAATCATTATTACTTTTTAGTTGTGTCTTAGATCAGGGTTGAAAATTTTTTTTTTTTATTTGAATTTTTTTTCTTTAGTTTAATTTTTTTAAGTTTTTTTAATTTTTAATAAGTTTTTGGTGTAATGTGTTAATGTTTTTTTTTCAGTAGCATGCACTTAACCCAACTTGACTGGAAAACGCCAAAGTCGTTTTTTTAAACGAGGGCGGTCATGTTTGAGTACCGGGAACATTTGTTTTGTTATATTTTTATATTAGTTTAAATATTTAGGTTAATTTGGGTAAAGGGCAGCAACTGTAAGGCTATAAAGCGCAACTTTTGCCTATGATGGGCCCTGGGGAGGTTTGGTAGGGGGAAGAAAGGAAATTTTTTTTTCCCCGGGTACTCAACCTCGCTCACTTACTCGTTTAATAACGACTTTGGATTTTTCTTTTTAAACTTCTTTGCAAGTCTTGCAGAGTCAACCCGGGAACCCAAACTGATGCAGAACGTGATGCGGGTAACTTTTTTGATTTTAAAGTTGCCCCCCATAAACTCGATCCTCCCAAAAATTTCGGGTGCACCCCTAGGTTTCGGCCGCGTCAACTGAGGAATATTCTAAAGAATGCTTCATGTGTTTTAGAGGATAAATTTTTTCGCTTTATGTTATTTTTTGGGTTTTTCTACAAGTAAAAAGAAATTAAAAAAAGTTCACACGCTGGTGTGGTGCAAGCTACGTGCTGGCGAGCCTACGAGGCAGGTAGGTGTAATTGTTATTTTTAAACAAAAGGATATATTTATCTTATACCAGCAGAATGGGAAGATTAAAAAAAATCTTTAACTGACGGGTCACCTTCAACGACAAACAAATTGGTTTTGAACACGAAGAATGAAGGGGCTTTAAAAGTGAGTTTTCTGTGCAGCAGTGAATTTTTTAAAGGGAAAAATATTTGAATTTGTTTTGTTTTGTTTTTATTTTATACAGGTTATAAAATTATTAATTTTAAAACTTTAAGTTAATTTGGGTTTAAATGCGCTCAAACCCTTTTTTTCAAAGCCATTTTGGGGGGAAAGTCCCTATGCTGGTCAAAACCAGCTACGGGGAGGGAGAAACAAAGGGGTCTCACTCGTATCGTCACCCCTTTTTTCTCTTTTTTTTTTATAATGGTGGTGTCGTCGGGTGAGGTTTTTCCCAAAATGAAGTGGAAGATGTCCCCGACACGACTGCCAGAATTTTCCTTAGTTTCGGGAATTTTGCTCACCCTTTTTGGCCTACTACTGCTGTTTAAAAGTGGGTTTAAATTCTTTTTCCCCGCCTTTTACGTTAGATAACCATGCTCTCGTCAAGTTTATAAATAAAAAGGGGACGTTAAAATTTAAATCGTGATGCGCCACCCAGCCTAGGGATGTGAGGGGGAAGGGCCCCGCTTTTCAGAACTGCCCAGGGTAGGGAGTAAAAAGGGTTTCATGTCACGGTCGTCATCGTCTTTGTCAAGTCATCGTAGTCTGGGTTTTCGTCAAGGACGAAAAAAGTGTCCCCGACAAGTTTCCAGAGCTCGCCCTTTTTGCGTGTATTTTCTAGTCTTCTTTTCCCTTTTTTCAAAGGGGATTTTTTAAACGATGGATTTAATCTCTTTTCTCGCCTTGTACGACTACGTCCATGCTGTGGGGAAATTTTTCCCCGGACAAAACGGGATTTTTGTTTAGAATTTTTTGGTATTTTTTTTTTTAATTTTTTTAAATTTAAAAGATATTTTTTGTTTTTAAAAAGTTGCAGTCTCTCGGCCAGTAAAAAAAACCCGAATACACGACGACGTGAAAAACTAGGGCGCTTTAACAGAAAGGGCAAATGCACCGCCCCATGAAATCGAAAAATGATGATTTTAGTTAAGGGTATTAGATGATTAGATTTTTCCTAAGGTAGGCCCTAATATAACAAAAAAACTGTGATAGTAAAAGCAAAACTAAATTTTTATTCAATGAAAAATAAACAATTTAAAGAAAAGGAATACGGAATTTTTTTTTTAAAAAGATTAATTTGAAAAAAGAAATTTAAAGTTTGTCGCGATCATATGATAGAAATTCTTCTATGTTGGGAGAGATCAAAAATTGCGTGGAAAGGGATCATATTTGGTACATTCTGTACATTTGACGGGAAAGTTTCTCATCACATGTGTCCACTGGGAAAAAACCTTTCTCGGTTTAAAAGATATCCGTGGTAGAGTGTGGGCCTATTTGAATTCTGGACTATACCATTTTTCTCCCCGTAGAGTCAACGTAGGAGGACGATTTTATTTGTCGGTTTGGGGATCACACTCCGCAAATTTTTATTTTTTCAACCATCCCAAGTGCTTGTCGAAAACCAAAAAATGTTGTTGAATCCCTCTCGACATCTGGAAAAGAAAACTAAATTAAAATCAATGTCGCGACGCTGGGAAACTTCCTTTAAAACCCGATCAGAGTGTTTCATTTTTCCCCTATGCCCACGGTCCAGTCATCCACAAAAAATCTATTATAACCCTAGAGGTTAGTTTTTCTAATAAGAATTGATCCTTTTTCCCAAAAGGAAAATTTAATACAGGTTTTTTTAGCTTTAAGTAAAATAAAGCTATCTGAACACAAAAGTATTCTCCCAAAGACACTTTATAATGTATTTTTAAAAGCTTTAAGATGGCGAATAAATCTGCAGTAAAACTAAACACGTCGCTTAGCCTGAAAAAATTATTAGGTGGAACAAAAAATGGGATTCCAACCTTGTTGTCCCAAATTTTTGGGGCCACTGTGAAAACCAAAGAAAAAAATTTTTTTTAATGGCAAAATTTTAAAATTAATTTTGAATACACATCGAAGTAGATTTTTTAAACAAAAAAACAAGGCGAATAGAAAATTTTAGGCTCTGGGGTTTTCCAGGGCGGGTGATTCTAAAAACAAATTTAAAAAAATTTTGGTAGAACGTAACATAACATAATTTAGCAATCTCATTTCAACGAATGATAGTGCCCAAAACTCGTCTTTGGAGCTGTGGGCCCCAGGCCACTTTCGCGTTTGTCGCGGGGGCTGGGGGGAGGGAAAACACTTTTTAGTCTTTATATAGAAATTCATTTAATCTTTTCTTTCGAAAGGGGCGGATACCTATTATAAAAAAAATATTTCAAAACACTTACAGTCTGAAAAATATTTTTTCCCCTGC
This sequence comes from Sweltsa coloradensis, assembly GCA_024449915.1. Lineage (NCBI taxonomy): Eukaryota > Metazoa > Arthropoda > Insecta > Plecoptera > Chloroperlidae > Sweltsa > Sweltsa coloradensis. The sequence continues at coordinate 34,252 of JAMZAV010004678.1, read as the reverse complement.
CGCCTGATTTTATTCCAAACGCTGAGCAGCGCCAAAAACGGGGTAGAAAAACAAGGGGAACGTACGTTATATTTTGGATGGTTTAAAGGCTCGCAACCGTTTGGTTACGTAAAACCTCTGTACAAAACTTTTCTGAAAAGAAAAAAGAACGAAATGAGAAAATAGGGGGCTTCAACCAGTAAGGTCAATTTCTCCCCCTGTGATTTGACAGTAAAAGAAAGATTTTTTATTTGATTGATGTTTTTCATTTTTTTTGGACGTCAACCCTTAGATCATAATCACCCTCTAGTCTAGGGGTATGGGGGGAGGGGCGTGCTTCAAAAACCCCTACAGGTAAGGGGAGAAAGCAGGGTTTATCACGCCGGGTCGCATCGTCTTTTTCTCGTTCGTTGTGTCCCTTGTCACCGTCGATGGGGAGGTCGTCAGGAAGGAGATTTCCTTGACGACGATTTCAAGAGCTCACCTCATTTTCGAGGAGTATTGTTTAAAAAAATATTTTTTTCTCTCAGTCAGCCTACAAAAAAACCATGAAAATGATTTTTTTTTAAATTATTTATTTAACGTCTTTTTGGTTTATTTGGATTAAGGACGCGTCAACCGTTAGGTCATAGTGCACCACTCTATCCTAAGGGGGGTGGGGAGGAGGGGGCTTATGCTGGTCAGAACCAGGCACGGGTAAGGGGAGGAAGGGGGGTTTCTCACGTCGCAGTCATCATCGTCATTGTCATCGTTCGTTGTGTCATTGTCATCGTCGCCGGGGGGTCGTCAAGGAAAGGGGACAAGATCCCCGACGACGATTGTTAAAGCCACCTCTTTTTCGGGTGTATATACTCCCTCTTACTAGCTGATGTTTGCGAGGTGACATTTTTCTCTTGGATCGCCTTTTACGTTTAGCAGACGCCAGCTCTGGCCAATTCTACCCGGGCACAGACAGAGGGTTCTTAAAGACAATTGGATGTCTTGTTCCAAATTATGACAAGAACTTGATAACGTGTGATGGCTTTAAGTTAGCTCTATAGCATATTTGAGCATTAATTGTATACCCCAGAACTGCTCAGTAGTATTTGAGAGCTTCGCTGATGATGAATAACTCTGCAGTGTCAACTAAACACACGTAGCTTAGCAAACGTGTTGTCAATATTGGAGCCGACTGTGATAACCACAACGACGACGACGAGATTCTCTGATATTATTTGGACAGCTCCCAGGAATCACAGGCTGCAGAAGAATCTAGGGCGCTTCAACCGGTCAGGTCCTTTTGTGTCGAATGTGATTTTATTGTGTTTGATAATTATATTGCTTCTAAAGTAAAAAAAAGAAATAATAGTAGTACCGAAGTAAAAAGGAATTTATTTACCTTTCGGTCAAAATGCGCCACTCTGGTCTAGGGGTGTAGGGAGGGGGAGTCCATGCTGGTCAAAAACCAGCAGGGTAGGGGTCCCCCTATTCGATAAGAGAGCCATGCCCTGGGCCAAATTTACCCCGGGCCTAGACGGAGGTGTCAGGGAAAGTGGTGAATCCCGACCCGTTTCCCAGGCTCGCCTCTAGTACATATTTTCCTTGTAACTGATTATGTTTGCGAGATGGACTTTTTCTAAACCCCCCGCCTTTTACGTTTAGCAAAGGGGAAGCTCTGGCCAAATTTTACTCCGTGCCAGTAGAAAAGTGGAAATAAAAAAGTCCCCCCGTTACTTTATGGGTAAACCCCTTTAAAGAAATTTTGATCCTATTAAGACATTACCCAAATTTTTTACGCTAAACACTTAAGGCCTATGCAACTGCACTCAACAACAAAATCGCAAATTTGCTTGGTAAAAATTTAATTAATCTTGTCCCTTTGTCCAATATAAAATTTTAATTGCAATGCCGTAAAGGAAAGGCGGCGTTTTGAGAGTTACACAGTACGCGAGAGAAAACTTGGGCGTTTTAACCGGGGCATATCGCGTGTTTTGATATCCTGAGTTAATAAATTAAAGTTTTTTGTTGGTTTTTTTTTTAAGTTATCGTTCCCGATACGTGACATAAAAGGTAGAAGGGGGAGGGAAATATATTTTTAAAGAAAGGGGGCCCGTTAACTGTTAGGTTATAAATTGTATCATTAGTAGGGGATATGGGAATAAGGTTTTGTTTTATTGGTTTAAAGGGGCGCGTCCACCTTTAGGTATAATTAGCCACTCTTGTGGGGGGATATGGGTTGGGGGCCGGGGGTTTTAGATAGAACCGCACGGGTAGGGGGTTTGGGGAATGGGGGTTTTCCACGTCCCCATCGTCACGTTTTTTGTCTCGGTGGTGTTGTCTTTGTGTGCGGAGAAGTCGTCAAAGAAAGGGAGGTTTTCTTCGACGACGATGCCAGAGTCGCCTCAAGATTTAAGAAGTAATCTTTTTTCTCTTTTAATAGCAGTGTTGCAAGGTGGATTTTTCTAAAATTTTATTTAAAGTTTAAAACTTAAATTCCTTGGCCAATTCTACCCGAGCCCAGAGGGAGAAGTCCAAAGCGGGTCAAATAGCCAGAGCTATATCTGCATTTTTGGGTTTTTGTTGATTTGGTTTCGGGGGACGTCAACATGAAGGGTTCATAATGCCCATTTATTAAAGGGTTGTCGTGGGGGTGAACCTGGAGTCACGGGTAGAGTAGGGGGAAAAAGGGGGGTTTTAGTCGTAGTCGTCATCGTGAGAGAAAGGTCAGTATCTGGGTCTACGACATGCCGAAGCCGCCTCTAGTTTTTCTTATATAGTGATCATTGCAAGATGGAATTTTCCCTTTTTTCGCGTTTTTTCTATAGCAGAGTAGCTCTGGCCCATTCAACCCCCGGGCCCCGACGGGGACTTAATGGATACGCGAGTATATGGCGTATACCTAGAAAGAAAATGATATATCCCAGCAGCAAACGTTTCCTATATCAGGGATACGCTTAAGCTTAACTCACCTGCAAAATTCACACATACACCGCATTTTTGATTTTTACAATTAAAAAAAATCCAAAGTTAAGTCAAAGATAAAAATAACATAATTTGCAACACAAAAAATCAATACCAGGCTCACTAAAGAATGTTAAAGAAAAACGTGTTGAAACCCTTTCCTTGGCTGTGGGCCATAGGCCCGCATTAAACGGGTTTGGGGGGGCCCCCTACCTTTATTTTAGTAACATGTATTTTTAATTACGAAGGGGCAAATACCATAAAAAATGCTTTAAGACACCAATAGGCACCACATATGTTTTTGGCCGGGGGCCCCCTATAAAATTACGTCGCTGAACGTTTCCAAAAGGGGTAGAAACTAAGAAAATATACGTTTTTTTGGTTGGTTTAAAGGCTCGCAAACGTTAGTTTCTGTAAGGGCACGTATATGAATTGTTTTTATGATTTTTTTTTTTTTCGACACCCGAAACATGTAATGAACTTTGTTTTCCCCCAGAACGGTAAGGTGACAAAGCAAGTCGTTTTTTAATTGGGGGCACAGTTTCACGATCTGCTTCACCCCCTTTGCTAAAGCACGTGGGGTTTCCCCATTGGTCACCCATCAAGAACCGACGACGCTTTATGTTGCTTAAAATTCGGTGATCTTCGAGAAAAAGGGGTATTTATCTGAGAAGGGGGGAAATCATTGGACGACGTGAGAAACAGGGCGCTTTCAAAACCCGGGTTTGGTCGATTTCGCCGCCTGGAATATTGACAGTTAAGATAGGTCATTTGGGGGGTTTGAGAGTAATTGTTTTTTAAATGATAAAAAAAAAGGGAAAAAGATGGCGATGATGATAGTAAAAAAATGCAAAACTAAAAAATTTATGTGAAAGGGAAAAAAAAAAAAAGGAAAGGTGAACAAATTTTGTTAAAAAAAACTTTTAAAGAGAAATTTAGAAAATTTGTCGCCGTTATCATAATTTCTATACGTTTTTTGTATTAAGAGTAGGGAAAAACAAATGCGAGGTTTTAGACATTCTGTGACATTTTAAGTGTACACGCGTGACTCTGTTTTGGGAGGTTTCCGGGTTCAATCCCCTCGAGACCGGTAATCCTGCAAAAATAGTTTGGAGGTTTTCCTCAGTTTTTAATGCGAATGCAGAGGATGAGTCCTTTGACCCCAAATCTAGGAACCCCCCCACAATTTTCCCCTCTCCAATAACCTAGTTAGACACCTGCAAAGATTGCATTGCACCCCGGGCCCTGGCTTCCCACGACAAATTATTTTTTTAAATAAAAATATTCAGAAAGATCGATAACAACATTTTTTTTGTTATAACTTTGAGTCAGGTTATAGGCTAAAATATAAATAAATTTTTAACCTTAGAAAAAAATTAGACGAAATAGGCCAACCATGAAAAACCCGCTACAGTTTTTTCCAAATCATAAGTAGGAAATGAGGACTAACGCCCAGTTTTAAATTAAAAAATTCACCCACAACGGAAATCGAACTTAAACCTTCGCGTTTGGGAAAAGAAATAGAAACACTAGAGATCACGACGACGTGAGGAACTAGGGCGCTTCAACCCCCCCCTTTTGGTATGTTGCGCCCCCCCCCCGTATATTGTTTTGTTAATGAGATGAGTAAATGTTTTTTTAGACGATATTTTTTCTAAATGTATGTATAAAAAATTAAATAAACAAAGTTATTTATGTGAATGGAAATAAAGAAATTACAGAAATGTGTATGATGTTGTAATGTCCGAAGATAGTTAACAATCAGTTGATCAATACTGATCAATAAGTATCGGGACATTGTTAGACTATTTATCCTGAGGGAGTTCTGCTTTGGGAGGGTTATGAAGGTACGTAACAATCATAACTCAATGATTAATACTAACACTGTTTAATAAGATTCACATAGAACACTAGATAACATGATGTTAAAATCCGCACACTTATTGCTTAATCCTGCAAACACTTCCATTCTACATGGTGGTCAAGATAAGAAAGACCGTTTTTGCATTCTTAACGGTAGGAGGGGAAATAGCAGAGGTCCCCTTGATTTCCTGGGTTACATAGGCTTATAGATATGTGTCTTACAATCCAAGTTCAGTCACTAGGCCAATACAAGTCCACGACGACGTGAGAAACTAGGGCGCTTCAACCGGTTAGGTCATATTGCGCCGTCTATGAATGAAAGTTGATGAGATGAGTTAATGCAGGTATGTTTGATGATTAGATTGTTTTCTAAGTGTATAAATAACAAAATAAATTGATGATGAGGAAAGTAATAGCAAAATAAAAGTTTTGTATGTAAATGAAAAGAAAAAAAAGAAAGAAATGTGTATGATGTGAATTAATTTTTGTTAAATAGATTACTATGGATGAGAAATTTAGAAAGTTGGTCGCCGTTAAAATATGATAGAAGTTCTTCATATGATTGGGAGAGATCATATTGCGTGCGCAAGCCATCATATTTGGTACATTCTGCTAGCATATGGTGTACGGTTAAAGGTACATCACATGTGTCACATATGGGAATAACCTTTTCTCTGGTTAATAGATATCCGTGAGTTTGGCGTGTGTGGCCTATACGAAGTCTAGACAATACCACCTCTTCTCTACGTGAGAGTCGAGACGTAGGAGGACGAATGTTATAAGTCAATGTGGGCATCACACTACAAATTTGTTATTTTGCACCACATCCCAAGATGCATGACGCAAATCCAACAATCTTTGCTTGAATTCACTATTGATGGGAACTAGATTGAAATCAACGTCGCGACGCTGGGAAGCTTCCTTAGCAGCCCGATCAGCGTGTTCATTTCCCTCTATGCCCACGTGTCCAGGTATCCAGCAAAACTCTATGATATAAATTTTTTAGAATTTAATATTTCAATACTTATGTATTTGGCTTATGTAAAACTGATGATCTCCACACATGTTAATAAATCACTCAATATTTTGGTTTAGGACGTGTCAACAATTAGATCACGTTACCTAGGGGATGTTGGGAGGAAAGGTCCATGCTGGTCAGAACCATCCACAGGCAAGGGGGATTTTAGATCTTATAAATAATGCCGCGTCAAACGTTAAGCCCTAAGCCAAATGCTCCACTCTACCTAGGGGAGATGCTGGTCAGAACCAGTCACGGATAAGAGAAGTAAGTTGGGATTCTCACGTCGAGGTCGTCATCGTCATTGTCATCGTTCGTTATGTCATTGTGATTGTCGTCGGAGAGGTCGTCAAGGGAAGGGGGCAAAATCCCCGACGACGATTGCCAGAGCTCTCCTCTAGTTTCGGGGAGTAATATTTTACTACCCTTCTTACCAGCTGATGTTTGCAAAGTGGACTTTTTCTCTTGAATCGCCTTTCACGATCAGCTGATTTGGTTTATTTGGATTAAGGACGCGTCTGACGTTAGGTCATAATGCACCACTCTAGCCTAAGGGGGGGGGGGGGAGGAGACGCCCATGCTGGTCAGAACCTAGGAGGATTTAGTACATTACCTCTGGAGGGGCCCGGCCGGCAGTAGTAGCACGCAAGGCTTGAAGCATCCCCCACTCTCTACCCCCCCTCACGCGCCGCTCGCTCGCTGCCAGACTCCAGGCAAGAGAGGCAAAATTAACACGCGCGCTATGGGGAGAAACTATTACAATCGAATCTGGAACAGTTTCTAATTGAACTACGACAAAATCTTTAGTCAGTACAAATAACTATGTTCGTCTTATTGCACTGTAAAAAAATTACATTCCAATTGCAATGATACCGAAGGTTCACCGGTTCTAAATTTTGGCGCGGGTGAACGAAATCATTACCAATGCATTTACATCATCACCGTAGTTTTAAACTGTCCAAAGTAAATAATTTATATTCTACAGAAATACAAAGTTTTACGTTTAGGACTGCTTTTTTTCGCGCTTTTATTTTAGAATGACATGGGAAGTAATAACTATATAAATAACAATAATTTCTAACTTCTAGGGTGTTAAATGTAGTTTTTGACAGACTGTCTTTATCTTTGGTCTTGACCATTTGTAAAGGTTTCTGCTCTGATGTATATTTTTGGAGACGTTTGGTTATTGGTCATATGTTAATTACGACGATCAACGTCATAGAGATGCACGGGGGTTCCTCTGAAGATATTGTTTGGAGAAGCTCAAGATTCTTAGACTCACACGTGTCCAAGACAAATGACCTCGATAATTGGTCTGGGAATGTTTATATTAGATTAAAGCCATTAAACTCACTCTCGCTCAGTGTGAGAAATTGATCTGATTATCCCTGGCGTTAACGCGTATTTATTTATTTCTCTATATTTACACTCTGTTATAAATTACAGATCTAAGATCGAATTTCACTGGCTTCGGATTGACATAAAATGTAACACTCTACATTTATTATATTACGAGTGTAACGCGCGAGATTCTGACTCGGTAGGTCACGGATTCGAATCCATCCACTAGCAATCCTGACCACTTTTAATGAGATTTTTTTACAAGTGTTGGGATTAAGTCCTCTTTACAGCCCTCGGATAATACCTTAACATTTCTTACTTTAATACCCCAATAATCTTGTTTTGTTACCTGAAGAGGGTCACAGCTGGTAAAACTGATGTCTACAGTGTATACTCTACAGCTGCAATCTTTATGAAAATGTTTTGAATAAAGTTTGTAAAATAGAATAAATTAATGTGAAGTCCTACATTGCACAACAGTTCATTATTATATGAAAAACTTGCTACAATATATTCATGATTAATTTTTCGGGTAGACCGAGTAAGTGTAGGCAAATTATTACTAAATTATCTTGAAACACCAACGTTTTGTGGCCGCTGTGGACCACATTGTAAAACTATGTGAAGAAAGTCGCAAGATAAAATCAAATGAATTCAAAATGAATATACATGCACAATTAAAATGTGACAGCTTAGAGTTTTATCCACCTAAACCTACATTGAGATTTTAAAAAAATGTGGTATCTACTATCTAGTGATATTTTATAAGTATTTCTAACGAACGAATCATAACACAGAACACATTTATCTTAGCAATCTGTACTCGAAACAATTTGCAACACACAACACATTTTCCCGACAACATAACGTACAAATAAGTTATAAGATGGAAAACATAAATCCTTTCCTACGTGCAGTGAAGTGAGAAATTAAGCCAAATTGTTATTTAAACGATTAAACAATTCATAACGATTTCACTTTTACAGTTTTGATGTATTTCTTTTTATTCGAAGCTCTCCCATAATTTATCCGCAGTATTATTTTGTGTCACGATGCAGAGTAAAGGACGATGCAAGGAAATTCAGCGTGTTTGTTATTGCAACACAACTGTAAACCATTGTTTGCACTTGTAAACATACGTATCGCGAGCTACTGAATACGCCGGCTCAGTCTCGTTGCCTGCTCTCTGCGGGAAAGGCAGGCGCGCGAGGGGAAATCCCGGCCGTCGAAACGTGCGTCAGCGGCGATGCACTAAGGGCCCCTCCAGAGGTAATATTCTGAATCCTCCTAGGTCAGAACCAGCCACGGGTAAGGGGAGGAATGGGGGTTTCTCACGTCGGGGTCGTCATCGTCTTTGTCATCGTTCGTTGTGTCTTTGACATCGTCGGCGGGGGGGTCGTCTAGGGAAGGGGGCAAGATCCCCGACGACGATTGCCAGAGCTCGCCTCTTGTTTTGGGGAGTAAGATACTCCGCTCTTTCTAGCTGATGTTTGCGAGGTGGACTTTTTCTCTTGAATCGCCTTTTACGATTAGCAGAGCCATGCTCTGGGCCATATTCTACCCCGGGCCCAGACGGAAATATCCTTCTTTGGATCAAACTTATTTGAACTCAACTCCAGTTACACCTACGCAATCAATACGTCACTTACTCCTTCTTCATCCAGTTACTGCATCCAATAGTTATTTTTCGGCTTCTTATGATATAACATCTAGAGAATCAATATGATTTAACCGTGAGGTTATACTGAGCCTCAGTGATATTGTAAGGAAAAAGAATGGATTTAAAACTTGTCGTAGGCTTTCGCGGCCGGAGTCAATATAAAACACTTGGCTGTCGGGTGTCGCCGCGTCCATGATAGATGAAAACTGACGTTTCGGACCGGTTACACGGTCCATCTTCAGAGTTTAAAAAACACTTGAAGGGTACTTACACAGAACGAACCTACTCGGTCCAGCTCGTCTGTGCAAGTCACCCCCACCAAGTTGTGCAACCAGAGGCGATTGAGATAGAAAAACACCCCAAGAATTTCAACCGGGAAGATGGGTATAGGCTCAGTAAAACGTGGAAACCAACTATAGAGCGGCTAAAGCGAGAAGATAACAGCGTGACGTCAGTGGCTGGGCGCGAAGCGAGTGCGCATGCGCGTTCAGACTGACAAAACTGGTTGCACAACTTGGTGGGGGTGACTTGCACAGACGAGCTGGACCGAGTAGGTTCGTTCTGTGTAAGTACCCTTCAAGTGTTTTTTAAACTCTGAAGATGGACCGTGTAACCGGTCCGAAACGTCAGTTTTCATCTATCATGGACGCGGCGAAGAATGGATTTGTTAAGAATTCGTTATTATCTTAATATTTCTTTAACATTTTGTAAATTTTGGTTTATTTGGGTTAATAACCGTTACATTGATATCGATGACGACTCCAAGAACTCGCCTCTTGTTTCAGGTAGTACTCCCAATATGTTTAACAGATGGACTTGATCTCTCTCCTCGCCTGTTACGGTTATCAGAGCCATGCTGTTGGACGAGTTCCAGACTGGGGATATATTGTTTTAATAATGTTCGTAGGCCTACTTACAATTTTTAATTGTGTTTTTTTTTTTAAATTTGAAATAATTACTTGTCAGTCAGTGAGTGAGCTTGGAGCTATGTTCTCTTCTAGCATCCTCTTGGCACATTTAACTTAATGCATGTGTTGGGGAATATAATTAATATAAATTATAAATACACTTTATAAATACTTATCGTGCAGGAACGTTAGGAAATTTTGATTGACTACGACATAAGAAACTAGGGCACTTCAACCGGTTAGGTAATATTGCGCCGCCTTTGATATTGAAAATAAATGTTATTAGTTTATGGTGTGTTTGATTGGATTTGATTTCATAAGGTTCTAGGGCCGCAACCGTTAGGTCACAATAGTTCTTGCTAGATGATGTGGGGAGGAGGGCTCAGGCTGGTCAGAACCAGTCACGTGTAAGGGGAGAAAATGGGGGTTGGTCAAGTCGTAGTTGTCATCGTCATCGTTTTTGTTATTGTACGTGTTATCGTTGTCGTCGTCGTTGCGGAGGAAGTCGAGGGTTGGAAGGTGGCTCCCGTTATTGCTAGCTGATGTTTGCGAGATGAACTTTATCCCTTTCCTCGCCGTTATCGATTAGCAGAGCCGCTCTCTGGGCGTTTTTCTACAATGGTGCAAGATGGAGACGGGAAGGTATTCAAAGGAAAAATTATTATTTTGTTGTCGTTAGGGTTGTCATTAAATAAATAAATTGTATTTAGAGTGTACCCATCGTCGTCGTCGTCGTCGTCGGGGAGGTCGTCAAGGGTAGAAGGCAAGGTCCCCGACGACGATTGCCAAAGCTCGCCTACGATGTGAGAAACTAGGGCGTTTCAACCATGAAGGTCATATTTCACTGGCTGTCATGTATCAAGACTGTAAATAATTGAATGATTTGGTTTTATGTATATTTGTTATAATATTAATTTGTCACATACTTTTCGGGTGGGAGAATCCAGACCAGGGTGCAATGAATGCCCCTCTTCAACTGTCAACTTTGGGATTATTGGAGCATGGTCAATTATGAATGGATGCCCGAGGGCAGTTGATGGTTACTCAATCCTTTGCCTTCGCATCTGCGACCGAGGAAAACCTCGGAAAAACCTTAAGTCACGACGGGTTTCAAACCGGAACCTCCCGAATCAGAGTCGCGCGCCTAACGCTCAACCTACACTGTCGGTGAGTGTTAGTTATTGTTGTCTTAGTTTATAAGGAGAAAATGTTATGAAAATATAAAGATTCTCTCCGACAGCGAAGTGATTTAAAACGATAAAACATCTTCAATATGATAAAAACGAGGGAGCGGAGCAACCGAGTGTCTCCATTTAACTCGAACGGCTCTCATTCTGTGATTCTGTGTGTCTGTCTGTCTGTCTATCTGTCTGTCTGTCTGTACGTCGAAAATCAGCCGAACCGCTGAACAGATTGGGCTGAAATTTTAAACAGACATCCGGTACGAGTTTACTGAGAACCGATAACAAAATGAGCTAGATCTATTGCGATTTAATCCCACAATAAATAAAAATGTGATTTTAAAAATATATATAGCATTTGTTTAGTAGCAGCTAGCGGGACGATAACTACGTAGCTTGCATGGCCTATTGGTAAAAATTTAGCCTTTTGCACGAAGGGTTGGGGTTCGATTCCCGTTAGCTCGAACTTTTTTATATTTTAACACGCACATATAATTTTTGAGGGGTGTTAAATGGGAAATAAAAATTAGGTGATTTTGTTTTATCTTGGAAATTTGTTAATGTTTCACGCTTATACGTTTTGAGCATGATTCACATTTTAAATGTTCAATTTAAATAACTAGGGAAACGCGAAAGTCGTTGTTAAACGAGTGAGTGAGCCATGTGTTGTGTACCCATACTGGGCTTCGACCGTGACGTCATAACCGCACTTAAGGACAAAAACCGCTCCTATAGGCGCTGGTGCCGAACAAAAGAGAACAATGAAAAATTGAGTTTCAAGTAAAGAGAACAGCATTTAAAAAACTCCAACAGTCCAAATTTCAACAATATATACAAAAAGTAGATTCCCAGGTCGCCAGAAATCCTTATCTTCTGTGGGGGTATATAAGAAGGAAAACTAAATCTAGAAGAATACCCATTGGAGTAGAATACAACAAGAAAAAATCATCAACTATCGACGATTGCTGCAAATCCTTTTCTGAGTACTTTCTAACCACTTACCGCCCGAAGTCGAGTAAAAGTGAAAGCCTTCCCCCTGCTCCACAGTTCGGTGATGAGTCATTATTAATATTCCGTGTCTCTAAAAACGAAGTGGAAGTTTGTCTCCAAAATCTCGTCAATAGTAAATCACCCGGACCTGACGCAATTCCAATTCGAGCCCTCAAACACTGTCGTAAATCGTTATCTCTCCCTCTCACTACTCTTTTCAACATGTGTATACAAACCGGAACTTTCCCTTCTAGCAAACATCACTCCTGTCTTGAAGAAAGGTAGCCGTTACAACGTTTCGAATTACAGGCCTATATCGCTCCTATCAGTCATATCTAAGGTTTTTGAAAAGCTTGTTCACGCACGGCTATACCAACACGTGTCCAGGCATATTGCTCCTGAGCAACATGGCTTTGTTAAGCGCCGATCAACACTAACTAATCTCTCTGAATACACGGGAGACATATCAAACAGTTTCAACAATAAAACCCAATTAGACTCAGTGTACACAGACTTCTCCAAAGCTTCGGGATATGTGGCCAACTTCACAATCTCCTGTCAAGTTACCTAGATGACAGAACCCAGCGTGTCGTCATTGACGGTTGCTCGTCGGGGACTGAACACGCGACCTCTGGTCTGGCGTGCCGCAGGGCTCGATCCTGGGACCTCTGTTTTTCACTCTATATGTAAATGATATACCGCGACACATCAAATCGTCTAAATGCCTTATGTATGCAGATGATCTAAAAACTTACCAACGACGACGTGAGAAACTAGGGCGCTTCAACCGGTTAGGTCATATTGCGCCGCCTGTGAATGAAAGTAAATTAGAAGAGTTAATGCAGGTATGTTTGATGATTAGATTGTTTTCTAAGTGTATAAATAACAAAATAAATTGAAGATGAAGAAAGTAATAGCAAAACAAAAGTTATGTATGTAAATGAAAATTAAAGTAATTAAAGAAATGTGTATGAAGTTAATTAAAGTTTGTTAAATAGATTACTTTGGATGAGAAATTTGGAAAGTTTGTCGCCGTTATCATATGATAGAAGTTCTTCATATGATTGGGAGAGATCAAATTGCATGTGCAAGGCATCATATTTGGTACATTCTGCTAGCATATGATGTACGGTTAAAGGTACATCACATGTGTCACATATGGGAATAACCTTTTCTCTGGTTAAGAGATATCCGTGTGTTAGGCGTGTGTGCCCTATACGAAGTCTAGACAATACCACCTCTTCTCTACGTGAGAGTCGTGACGTAGGTGGACGAATTTTGTTAGTCAATGTAGGCATCACACTATGCAATTTGTTATTTTGCAACACATCCCAAGATGCTTGTCGCAAATCCAACAATCTTTGCTTGAATCCACTCTTGACATCTGGAACGGGAACTAGATTGAAATCAACGTCGCGACGCTGGGAAGCTTCCTTAGCAGCCCGATCAGCGTGTTCATTTCCCTCTATGCCCACGTGTCCAGGTATCCAGCAAAACTCTAATATATAACCCTTAGAGGTTAGTTTTTCTAAATAGAATTGGATGTCTTGTACCAAATGATGACTTGAATACATGAGTTCTATAGCTTGAAGTGAACTTAAACTATCTGAACACAAAAGGTATTCTCCACAACGACAACGTAGAATGTATTTAAGAGCTTCACGGATGGCGAATAACTCTGCAGTGAAAACTGAACACACGTCGCTTAGCCTGAAACGTTCAGTTAAGGTGGAGCAATAAAAAGCACTTCCAACCTTGTTGTCAATTTTGGAGCCATCTGTGAATACCAAAGTAAACCTTTGATGTTCATGGCAAATCTCTCTAAAGTTAATTTTGAATACACTATCGCAAGTAGAGTTTTTATCAATCCATAAAAACCTTAAGAGAGTGCGTCGACCTATAAAAAGATTTGGACAGGCATGCTATGTGTTGTCACACATGGAAACTATGTTTAAATGTCCCAAAGTGTAACGTGATTTCATTTACTAACAAAAGAAAGCACGTCATTCCTTTCGCTTACGCGATAGACAACATTAGTGAAAACAGGGTTCAGAGCATTCAAGATCTCGGCGTCCATATGGCAAGCGATATGTCATTCAGCAAGCACTTCGATAGTATAACGCCTAGAGCCTTCAAGCTGTTAGGCCTAATGAGGAGAAACTGTTTCAAAGTGTTCGCTAAATCGACCAATCAATTGTTCTATGCTGCTTGGTTTATTTGGATTAAGGACGCGTCAACCGTTAGGTCATAATGCACCACTCTAACCTAGGGGGGGGGGGGGGGAGGAAGAGGGGCCCATGCTGGTCAGAACCAGCCACGGGAAAGGGGAGGAAGGGGGGTTTCTCACGTCGCGGTCGTCATTGTCTTTGTCATTGTTCGTGGTGTCATTGTCCCGCGAGTACAATATGGAATCCCCACCGTATAACTAAAATCGAAGCGATTGAATGGTCCAAAAAAGATACATTAAACTTCAATGTGCTCAATCTAATATTCAGTTCCACAGAAAAGACTTTATTCAACACTGTTCAACCATCAATTTAATGACCATATGTAAAAGGAGATCGTTCATTGACATGGTATTCTATTCAAAATCATAAAAGATTCCATTTTACTACAAAGAGCTTAATTTTCTCGCACCCACACGTTTAACTAGAAATCAACATTTATTTACCTGACAAAAGCAGGATCGACGTACACAGATACGCATGTGTTAACCGATTACAAGCTTCATTCAATGAATTGTCCTCCAAAAACAGAAATCTTGATCTTAATTTTAATAGCTTAGCAACTTTCAAAATCAATCTTAAATCCATATTGTCATAATTCGCAATCAATGTATTTACAAAGTGTAACACATCACACGAACACAAAACACAAAACACACGCACACGCACAGCACACGCACACGCACACGCACACGCACACGCACACGCACACGCACACGCACACGATCACGATCACGCACAAAGACAAACACACATACAAACAAACACATCTAAAGCTTGTCTAGATAAGTAAGTAGTTTTTATCTGTGTTTCTGGCAAAAGCTATAACTGTTAATTTTACATGTATATGTTTGTTTAGTGTCCTATATACTAGGGAAACGCCAAAGTCGTTGTTAAACGAGTGAGTGAGTGAGCCAAGTGTTGAGTACCCGGGAACATCCCCTTTCCTCCCCTATACCTAAGGATCTAGCCCAGTATGAGGAATGATACCGGGTACTCAACACATGGCTCACTCACTCGTTTAACAACGACTTTGGCGTTTCCCTAGTTATTTAAATTGAACATTTAAAATGCGAATCGTTTTCAAAACGTATTAGCGTAAAACATTAACAAATTTCCAAGATGAAACAAAATCACCTAATTTTTATTTCCCATTTAACACCCCTCAAAAATAATATGTGGATGTAAAAATATAAAAAAGTTCGAACTAACGGGTATCGAAACCCGACCCTCCGTGCGGTAGGCTAAATGCTTACCACTGTGCCATGTCAGTCACGCAGATCTCGTCCCGCTAGCTGCTACTAAACAAATGCTATCGATAATTTAAAAAATCACATTTTTATTTATTGTAGGCTTTAATCGCAATGGAACTAGCTGATTTTGTTAACAGTTCTCAGTTAACTCGTACCGGATATCTGTTTAAAATTTCAGCGAAATCTGTTCAGTGGTTCGGCTGATTTTCGACGAACAGACAGACAGACAGACAGATAGACAGACAGAATCACAGAATGAGAACCGTTCGAGTTGAATGGAGACACTCAGTCGCTCCGCTCCCTCGTTTAATTAAATTTACGCTAGTGGAATGTGTGTTCTGTTGCAAATAAAGGCTTAATAATAATAAAAAAAAGTCTTAGGTATAGGGGAGGAAAGGGGATGTTCTTGGGTCCCCTTTCCTCCCCTATACCTAAGGCTGGATCTAGCGCAGTATGAGAAATGATACCGGGTACTCAACACATGGCTCACTCACTCGTTTAACAACGACTTTGGCGTTTCCCTAATTATTTAAATTGAACATTTAAAATGCGAATCGTGTTCAAAACGTATTAGCGTAAAACATTAACAAATTTCCAAGGTAAATCAAAATCACCTAATTTTTATTTCCCATTTAACACCCCTCAAAAATTATGTGTGTAAAAATATAAAAAAGGTCGAACTAACGGGTATCGAACCCCAACCCTCCGTGCGGTTGGCTAAATGCTTATCAATAGGCCATGCAAGCCACGTACATATCGTCCCGCTAGCTGCTACTAAACAAATGCTATCGATATTTTAAAAAATCACATTTTTATTTATTGTGGGATTAAATCGCAATGGATCTAGCTGATTTTGTTAGCAGTTCTCAGTAAACTCGTACCGGATGTCTGTTTAAAATTTCAGCCCAATCTGTTCAGCGGTTCGGCTGATTTTCGACGTACAGACAGACAGAATCATATAATTAGAGCCGTTCTAATGTGAAATGGAGACACTCGGTCGCTCCGCTCCCTCTTTTAACTAGGGAAACGCCAAAGCCGTTGTGAAACGAGTGAGTGAAACATGTTTATAGTACCCGGTATCATTCCCCATACTGGGCTAGATCCAGCCTTAGGTACTCTTTAAGTTTTTTTTTTCTTTTTCAAGGTAACACTTGGCTCACACACTCGTTTAACATCGACTTTGGCGTTTTCCTAGTTTAAATTGAACATTCCATTTGCGAATCGTGTTCAAAACGTATTAGAGTGAAACATTTACAAATTTCCAAGATAAAACAAAATCACCTAATTTTTATTTCACATTTCACATCCCTCAAAAATAATATGTAGGTGTAAAAATATAAAAAAGTTCAAAACTAACGGGAATCGAAACCCAACCCTCCGTGCGGTAGGCTCTATGCTTACCACTATGCCATGGCAGACATGTAGAGCTCGTCCCGCTAGCAGCTACTAAACAAATGGTATCGATATTTTAAAAAATCAGGGATTAAATCGTAATGGATCTAGCTGATTTTGTTAACAGTTCTCAGTAAACTCGTGCCGGATGTCTGTTTAAAATTTTAGCGCAATCTGTTCAGCGGTTCGGCTGATTTTCGACGTACAGACAGACAGAATCACAGAATGAGAGCCGTTTGAGTTGAATGGAGACACTCAGTCGCTCCGCTCCCTCGTTTAAATTACTAGGGAAACGCCAAAGTCGTTGTTAAACGAGTGAGTGAGCCAAGTGTTGAGTACCCGGGAACATCCCCTTTCCTCCTCTATACCTAAGGCTGGATCTAGCCCAGTATGAGGAATGATACCGGGTACTCAACACATGGCTCACTCACTCGTTTAACAACGACTTTGGCGTTTCCCTAGTTATTTAAATTGAACATTTAAAATGCGAATCATGTTCAAAACGTATCAGCGTGAAACATTAACAAATTTCCAAGATAAAACAAAATCACCGAATTTTTATTTCCCATTTAACACCCCTCAAAAATTATATGTATGTGTAAAAATATAAAAAAGTTCGAGCGAACGGGTATCGAACCCCAACCCTCCGTGCGGTAGGCTAAATGCTTACCAATAGGCCATGCAAGCCACGAAGTTAACGTCTCGCTAACTCCTACTAAACAAATGCATATCGATATTTAAAAAATCACATTTTTATTTATTTTGGGATTAAATCGCAATGGATCTAGCTGATTTTGTTAGCAGTTCTCAGTAAACTCGAACCGGATGTCTGTTTAAAATTTCAGCCCAATCTGTTCAGCGGTTCGGCTGATTTTCGACGTACAGACAGAATCACAGAATGTAAGCCGTTTGAGTTGAATGGAGAACACTCGGTCGCTCCGCTCCCTCGTTTAATTAAACACTTAATTACTGGTTATTGTGCGCCACTCTCGCCTTGGGAAAGCGAGATGATCAGACCATCGCTGGACAGATCCATAGCCACAAGCAAGGGCCGGGAGAAGTTTTATTATTTATTTCTATAAGTTTAGTTGATTTGAATTAAGGGCATGTCACATGATAGGTCATTAGACGAGAGAGCGCAGCGACTGAGTCTCACAATTCAAGTCAAATTGCACTTGTTCTGTTTCTGTGTTTGTGAGTTACTGTGTACGCCGAAAGCAGCTGTCTGTGCAAGCAAAGCAGTGCTCGCCCCTAGTTCGCGGAGTAAAATACTCCACTCTTTCCAGCTGATGTTTGCGAGGTGGAATTTAAAATTGATTATTTTAGAACATTTTTAATAAAGCGCGTCAATCGTTAGGGAATGAGCTTAACGCCATGAAGGACGACGTGAGACGCGTCAATCGTTAGGGAATGAGCTTAACGCCACCGAAGGACGACGTGAGAAACAAGGGCGCTTCAACCGGTTAGGTCAAATTGCGCTGCCTGTGAATGAAAGTTGACTGTTTTCTTAGTGTGTAAATAATAACAAAGTAAATTGATGATGATGATAGTAATAGCAAAATAAAAGTTATATATATGAATGTAAATACAGAAAAGAAAGAAATTTGTATGATGAGACATTTTTTCTTTTCAAAGGAAATATCTGAGGAGAACGTGCACGGGAAAGCAATCCTATTTGACGACGACGAAAGAAACTATGCCATATTGCGCTGTTAGTGATATTTTATGTTAAAACATTGAAGTGGTTGTCTATTTCTATATTGTTTTCTAAGTTTAGTGAATGAGGGGGAAAATATAACTTAAAAGAGTCTTTGGTTTATTTGGATAAAGGGCTCGTCAACCGATAGGTCATATTGAAGTTCTCTAGCATAAGGGATATGGGAAGTAGGGGCCCATGCCGGTCAGAACCAGCCAAGGGTGTGGTGAAGAAAGAGCGCTTCTCACGTCGCGGTCGTCATCGTCTTTGACATCATGATGACATGGTGTATGCCGTGATGTCATTGTCATCGTCGACGGGGAGGTCGTCAAGGGAAGGGGAAATTGTCCCTGACGACGATTACCAGAGCTCGTCTCTAGTTCCGGGCCCAGACGGAATATAGCCCTCAGACCTGCTTTTAAAGGGTCTTACTTTTATTTGTTTTGAAAACCAGAGCTTCAATTTCCATAGTGTTCTCGCTAAATCGTTAGGTATAAGAAAACATATTTGATTAGTTTGAACGCGAAATGATGTGCAGCTTTGAGGAATGCACAATAAAAAACACACGTTCATAACTTAGGATTAGATTGCGTCATTGTAATGTTCACCCACCAGTCGGCCATGACAGTCTGTGTGACGTCATCTCAAACTCTCGTATAGTTCAGTTGTGAACTATGAAGCCACGGGTTTCTAATGGTCGGGATTGTTGTTATATCAGAATGGCGAATCATTAAAATGAATTCGTTTGAGTCGAGATTCATTTATATTTGCAGTTAGAAATCTGAATAAATATGAAGAATAAGTTATTATAAATTAAATTATGTGTATAATTCAATTAGATTTCGATACTCTGACATGGTTTGGAAAAAACGAGATCCCACACATAGTAAAAATGACCAAAAATATTTTGGTTGATTCTTTTTAAGTTTAGGGGGCCCCGTAAACTGTTAGGTCAAAAATGCGGAATGCGCTACTGTAGCCTAGGGGTTTTGGGATGAATGTTTAGCCCACCAATGAAATGTAATCGAGTTCTTTTTATGAAAGTACACATAAACCGTAAGGCATAATGAACCACTTAACAGAGGGGGTTTTATAGGAACCTATCGCAGTGCGCGCGGGAGCGGGGCCCCGGGGGGCGGATATCCCAAAATGTACTTATATGTGGTAGCCATATGAAAAAATTACATTTAAAACACCCAATAAAAAAACACCTCCCCATTAATTGTCTAAATTATCAGTTGCCTTGATGTGTTGTATATCCAAATTGAAAAAAAAATCAATCGTTAATATCTCCCAGTATGCTTTTGCTGTGGATTCTAAGCTCGAGATGACGACCACACAAATTGTCGCACCCCAACTCGGTGGCGGAATTTCTTTTCATGGGCCCCCCGAAAAAATTTTTTGGGGGCCCCCAAAATATATTACTAAAAACCCATCATAGGTCGGTTTTAAATTAGGTTTCCCACCCCGGGGCGGGATATATAATATCTGGGGGTTTTAAATTGGGCCCAAATAGGGGGGGATTTTGGGAAAACCCCCCAAAACAAAGCCTCGCAGGCAAAAATTTGAAAATCGGGGTTTAAGAGTCGTTTGGTGCGTTTAAAAAAGGGTTTGTGGTGTGAAAACAATAAAAAAATTAGGCCTCATTTTTTGTGTTGTGTTGGGGACGCTAAAAGTCCAAAATATCAGCTAGATTTCATACATCCGCTAGTTTCAAAAACGGTAATTTTTGCATATAATTTTTGCCCACCCCCCTTTTTTTATATATTTTTGATTCATTTATAAATTTCATTTAATATCCTTTTTTTTTTTTTTTTAATTTTTTGAATATTTTTAAGGATGTTGTAATATTACATTTCAAAATTTACGTAAATTAGTTCATTGTTGTTCTGCATCTATGAATTAAAATTTTTTTAGTTGTCCTCCTTTTTAAAACGATTTAAACTGATAGGGGTGACGTTAAATAAATAAATAAATAAATAAATAAATAAATAAACGAAAACAAATACTACAATATTTTTCAAACGGGGTGAAATACTGTTATTTCTTAATGATTTTTTTGTTGGGCCCCTAAAACGGCCTTGGGGTGCGGGGGCCTATTCCGCCACCGCACAAACTCCATTGTTTCGGAACTGCATTCAGCCCACCACTTTAATAAAACGCACCAAATGCACTCTAAAGCCTGATTTTAAATTTTTTACCTGCGGCGCTAATAATGGAGGGCTCTTCCCCCCATTAAATGTCCTAGATCCGCCAGTGCAAAAGGGCCCCAATAAGTGTAAGTCCGCCTCTGACTCTAGCCTGGGGGATATTAGGGAGAAGTCACATGTATTAAAAGATTAGATAAAATATAAAGGCGAGAGAAACTAGGGCGCTTTAACCGGTTAGGTCATATTGCGCCGCCCGTGATTTTTAAAAATTAATAAATTTTAAGAGTGTCTAATGATTTAATTGTTTGTAAGTTTTATAAAAGAAAAAAAATATGGGGCGTGACAGTAATGCAAAGAAAAAATTTGTTTGACCTGAATTAAATTTGGGTTTAAAATCAAATACATTTAGTACATGGAGAAAAATTTTTGTAACCAACTCGGTCACCCTACCAAACATTACGTTAGTTTAATGCAAGGTTTTAAAATTTACTGCTCGAGCAGTGGGGCCTACAAACCCACTACAAAAAAGGTGACGAGGGGGTTTAAGGCGTTTAACCTGAGGTTAACAGAGCCGCAGTGATATTCTCGGTCCCCCCTAGCAAAAAATTACGTTAGTTTAAGCAGCGTTTAAAGACGCTCGAGCAGTAGGGCCTACAACCCCACATACAACAAGGTAGACGAGGGGGTTTAAGGCGCTTCAACCGTAGGTCAACAGAGCCGCAGTGATTTTCGGCCCACACCTAGGGAAAACATTACGTTAGTTTAATGCAGCAGTTTATATGACTGCCGAGCAGGGGGCCACAACCTACAACAGAAAAGGTAACACGAGGGCTTCAAGGCGCTTAAACCCGTGAGGTCAACAGAGCCGCAGTGATTTTCCGGTCACCCCTACGCAAACTTTACGTTAGTTAATTTGCAACAGTTTAATATGATGCCGAGCAGGGGGGCCTAAAACCCTACATACAGAAAAGGTTTAGCACGGGGTTTCAAGCGCTTAAACCGTGAGGTAAACAGAGCCGCAGTGTTTTCTCGGGTACACCTACGCAAACTTTACGTTAGTTTAATGAGATTTTAAATATGACTGCTCGAGCAGTAGGGTACAACCCTCATACAGACAAGGTAGCACGAGGGTTTCCAAGGGCGCTTCAACCGTTAGGTAAAGAGCCGCGGTATTCTCGGTCACCCCTACGAAAAAACATTACTTAGTTTAAGCAGCAGTTTAATATGCTGCTCGGGGCATGGGGCCTAAAACCCCTACATACAAAAGGTAGCACGGGGGCTTAAAGCGTTAAACCCGTGAGGTAACAGGCCCCCCAGTGATATTCTGGCACACCTACGCAAAACTTTAAACGCTAGTTTAAGCAGCATTTTAAATTTGACTGCTCGAGCAGTGGGCCTAAAAACCTAATACAGACAAGGTAGCACGAGGGCTCAAGGGCTTCAACCGCGAGGTCAACAGAGCCGCAGTATTTTTCCGGTCACATACGCAAACATTACTTTAGTTAATGCAGCAGTTTAATATGACGCCGAGCAGTGGGGCCTAAAAAACCCTACAACAGACAAGGTAGACGAGGGCTTCAAGGCGTTAAAAAGTGAGGTAAACGAGCCGCAGTGATATTTCGTCACACCTAGCAAACCATTATTTAGTTTAATGCAGCAGTTTAAATGACTGCTCGAGCAGGGGGCCCTAAAACCCCTACATACAGACAAGGTAGCACGAGGGTTAAAGGGCCAACCGTGGGGTCAAACAGAGCCGCAGTGATATTCTGGGCCCCACCCCTACGCAAAACATTACGTTAGTTTAAGCCGATTTTAATATGATGCTCGAGAGGGGGGCCCTAAACCCTAATACAGAAAAGGTAGAACGAGGGCTTCAGGGTTTCAACCGTGAGGTAAACAGAGCCGCAGTGTATTCTCGGTACCCACGCAAAATTACTTTAGTTTAATGCAGCAGTTTAATATGATGTCGAGCAGAAAGGGCCTACAACCCTACTACAGACAAGGTAGCACAGGGTTCAAGGCGTTAAACCCGTGAGGTCAACAGAGCCGCAGTGATATTCTCGGCCACTACGCAAACATTACGTATTTTAATGCAGCAGTTTAATAGATGCTCGAGCAGTGGGGCCTAAACCCTAATAAGAAAAAGGTTTAGCACGAGGGCTTCAAGCGCTTCAACGTGAGGTCAACAGAGCCGCATGTTTTTCCCCTCGGCACACTACCAAAAACTTCCCTTAGTTAATGCAGCAGTTTAATATGACTGCTCGAGCAGTGGGCCCTACAACCCTACATACAGACAAGGTAGCACGAGGGCTTCAAGGCTCTTAAACCCTGAGTAAACAGCCCCAGGTATTGTGGGGGAATAGAAGTTTTTGTTGTGAGCCCGTTTATCTTATTAGTTTCTAAAACTACATAATTGTTATATCTGTTGGCTTTATTGGATTAAGGGTGCGTCAACTGTAAGTAAATAATACGCCACTCTAGCCCGCCCAAAGGGGATGGGGGTAAAAAAACATGCTTTTTCAAAACCCAGGAAGGGAAAGAAAAAGGGGGGGGGTCCCCGAGTCGAAAGCCAGAGGCCAGAGCTCGTCTCTCGTTTTTGGTAGTAACGACTATTTTTGTGATATTTTTTAGATGGGTTTTTTTCCCCTCTCCTCGCCCGTTACGATAAGCAGAGCCCTTTTTTTGGGAGGATTTCACCCCCCCCCCCAGGGGGGGCTTTATATTTTTTATATTTTTTTTGTCTATTTTTTTAAATTTGTTTTTCTAAAAAAAAAATATTTTTATATATTTTTTAACATTCGCAGCCCTACCGGTTGTTTCCTTTCTGTAAATCCCCTAAGTTTTTTTTGTTTTTTTTTATGTTATTTCGGAACGCATATTTTTGTATGTTTGAGTGATTTTTGTGCACAATTTCAAGATTCAGGCCTTTTGTGGCCCCTTTTAATCAGGTATTATGCTCTGCTTTATAAAGTGATCCAAAAGAAAGTAAGCCTAGGTTGAATACGAAAAATAAAATTTTACCGAAAAAAAACTTTTTGTTTTTTGTTCGCTGGATTAAGAAGCGTCCCCCCGTAAGGTAAGCACTATCCATCCCAATAGAAATATTTTAGATATGGCCCATGCTGTTCGAACCCGCCAGAAGGGGAGTAGAGGGAGGTTCGCACGTCTTTGTCGACATTGCTTTTGTCATCGTTCATGTTGTCATAATCGTCATCGTCGACGACGGGGAGGTCGTCATGGGAAGGTGGAGAGGTCCCAGACGACAATTATTAATCCCCTAATCCCCTACATTCTAGCTGATGTGCGGGGAAGGAAAACCCAAGTAGTCAGAACCAGCACGGTAAGGGAGGGATGTTGTGCTAAAAACACGACAAAGTCATATTTGCAAAGGGGGCACTAAAACCTTACTGTTGTGTCCCCTTTAAACCCTAATAATAACTAAATATTTGCACTTTTAAATCTTAATTTATTTTTTGAATCAAGACGCACACGCCAAATAGATGGTTTTTAAACCCTCGGTTGCGGGCAGAGCGATGCTGGATATTTTCCCCCCGGGTCCTAAGCGGGTTTCCCAAAAAGCACGCCCAATTATCCTGTGCGACGAGCTTATAAGAAAAGAACAGAGCTCTGTAATCTGAGTTATTTTGTATCAAGACGACACGCCAAACTAAGAGGTTTGTAGCCCTTTTCGGTTGGGGCAGACCGATGGGGTATTTTCCCCCCCGGGGTCCTAAGCTGGTTCCAAAGCCCGTCCAATTTTATCTGTGCGACGGACTTTTTAATGTAAAAGAACAGAGTCTGTACAATCTGAGTTATTTTTTGTATCAAGAGCACACGCCAATAAGAGGGTTTGTTGACACCTCGGTTGCGGGGGCAGAGCGTGCGGATATCTTTTCCCCGGGCCTGGGTGGTTCACAAGCACGTCCAATGATTCTTGTGCGACGAGATTTATACGTATAAGAAACGAGCTCTGGATTCCTGATTGAATACAAAATTATTAATTAAAAATTTTCCCCGCTCAAACGCTAGTGCCTAAAAACCACAAAGCTAAAAAACTTATAACACAACAAAAGCAACACTGGCAGGGCCCAGGGCCACTAGATACTTGTAACCCTTTAAGGGGCTTTCACTGATTAAAAAAACCCGCCATCTTTTTCCCCTGGGGTGTTTTTAAAAAATAATCTGGCGCTCCAACACGCTCTGAAATTTTACCCGTAGAGAATGTATATTTTTTTGTTTTGTTTTGACAGATATGGACAGAAAAGTTTGGGGGCTTTTGGGGGGATTATATAAATATTTCATTGATAAAGCCTCCCTTTTGTGTCTAAAATGTAGTTTCAAAATCCACGATAAAGATTGTAGTGCATAAGCCCAGGGGTAGGCCCCCCGTCTTTGTGGGGTTTTTTTTATAACAATGCCTAGACCTTTTAGAAGTCGTCGTAGGGTGAGCTTAGGTCTCGCGTTTTAGGGGCCCAGGGCTTGGGCCCCAGAAATATCAGATTTAAGTTCAAGTTTTTCCTCATAGGTTTGGTTTTTAGGCCTACAGGTGCAAGTAGGCTATGGCTTGGACTCATCTTTTTCTTACCAACCACATCATCAAAGCTAATAGGCATTTTGCCAAACCGGGATCTGGACAGTTACCCCGGGTCCTAAACCCTTTTGCAAATGAAAAAATTAAAAGAAGTTGAAAGATAGAAAAAATTTTTTTCATCTAATGTTACCTGCCAAAATAAGAATCAAAAATTATACAGGGGGGTAGTATTTTTGTATTTATTTCATTCAAAAGTACAACCGCTTTTGATATTGAGCCAGCTGCAGTCTGCTATTTTGTTTTCAAAATCTCTGTAAGGTCCCTTGGATAATGTCAGTAGAAAAAATTATCAAGCAGGCCTGATTAGGGAATCTGTAAGGTCATTGGATAAGTTTTCGCGCATAGTAGACACATTATAAGCGGCCCTTTGACTTAGGGAATAAGATGGCGCTTATACTTTGTGGAAGTACAAGCGAAGACCCACTTTTCGCCCCATTTCCGGCGCTATTTTGGGTAGTTAATTTTTTTTAGTATTGGGGATTTCTTGTTCGTATTCATATTTGAACAATTGATTCCCCGTTTAAATTTTCCCCTACAGACGTCTTTTCCTGGTTTTCTCGCGTTCGACTTTATGAAAGATTTTGTCAATGCATTTTCCCCTCCGCCTTCACTCGATGAAGTGCAAAGTCTTTTTCGTTTCAAATTCTCTCGCTCGAAAATCGAAAACGCACGTGTCGTCTCCGGAATTGCACTCACTTACTACCCAAGTGCGTACGCCTGTCGCGCCCCCGTCTTGGAATACAACGAGGTTTCGAGCTGCAGTCCGGGGTTCGACTTCCCTTCCAGCATTCTCTAATTTCCCTATCATTTTCCCAAAAACTCGATTTTCTTTATCCCTGTTCTTTTTTGCGGGGGTTTAACATCTCCCCCATCTACTTACCTCTGCACTGCCCCCCTTTCAGCCTACGTAAAGTTTCGGGAAAGTTCAGATCAAAAATATATACAACCATTATTCTCGGAGTTACACCTCGGCTCAAAAACATGGTCCTCCGGGCCGGTCCGGTGTTTTTCCGCTTTTTTCGAAATGTTTTTTCATTAAAGGGTTTAGCCCTTTTGGTCGTCGCACAACACACACTTTTGAGTGTTGTAGTTTCCCTTCTTTTTCTGTTGAGTGCTTTCAGTGTAATTTCCTTACGTTTTTTCCCTCTTATTTTTGATACTTGAAAATCCCGTTCATCAGGAGAGTTGAAAGCTCAGAGAAAAGTTGGTTGCTCGACGCGAGTTATATTCGCGCCCTTTTAAACGAAGTACAATGGTTCGAGAAAATAAAACCCGATCAATTTGAGGCATTTAGGCCCCGTTTGAAAATTTTGTCTCAAGGAATCTGTTTTCCGCGAAACCCAAATGTCTTTTGCCAAACCCAAAACCCCCAAGTAGTTCTTCCCGCTAAATCGATCGAAAAGAAAAATTTCAAGACAGTTTTGAACGCTTTTCTTTGTTTGTAAGTTTCGTTTTACTCGGTTGATAATTAAAATAAAGCGCCCTGGGACTAAACTGGTCCTCTTTTCCCCCTCAGTTCAACCATCTCTGAAATTGCCAGTCATAGATTTTCCAAGTTCAAAGGAGACATTTGCAAATGGCCCGAATTTTTTCCCCTTTTAAATCTTGATCGATGATAAAAAATCTTTAAGAATTTTTAAAATTACACTTTTTAACAACTTATTGTCTGAAACTCCGTTGGCCCTCATCTCAGAGTTTCAAATAACTGAAGAAAATTACCCCTCGTGAACACTCTCATCTCTCGTTATCAAAACAAGCGATTACTAGGATTTTGTATGTCCACAAGGTTTTAGTTTTTGTTCCTCTAAAAAGTTTCCCTAGACGGCTTCAAGCGTTTCAAAAAAACCATCGCAACTCTTCGAATCTCTGAAAGCTTGAATACCCCCATTTAGGTGTTTTCTTATTGTTATTTTTTGGTTTAGCTAATCTCGATGCGTCATCTCGAAAGGCTTTGAAAACAGACAAAATCAATTCAACTCCGTTTACAATCGTAATCGATTTCTCAAAGACCAATCTAGAAGAGGAGTTATGTGCTGCGGGAAAATTCTGTTACTACCGTCAAAAGTGCCCCCCTTAAAAAGCGAATCAACCCCTTTGTTAGTGTCGTCACCTGTCGAACAACAGTGGCAGCGGTACCCAGAACTCATCTTAATCACTTTCATTCAACTGTGTCCGCTTGTCCGGTATGTAAGGTTTCTCATACATTGACCAGTGCAATTTTTTCCCGTGGTTTTTAACCATAGACCAAGTTATGACACCTGCGAAATTAAAAAAGGTTTTAAGTATGGGTGCACATCTGCGATCCCAAGAAATTCCCACGAAATCAGTTCTGTGTGTCAAAGTTAAAAAATCATTTATGTTACTTTCTGAATCCGCTCCCTCTCGCTGCCATACCCCGTCCCCGAGAAGGCCCTTTGCGCCCAGGCTCTGTATGTCAAGTCCGGGCTTCGAGCCCCATCATCAAAGTCATACAGGCACCGTTCGTGCACTCTTTAGTGACGCGCACGGGATCATAAAAACCCTTTTCGCGCGGGGTTTTTGACTCCGGGTCACAAATCTCGCTATCACAAGTCGTTAGTGAAAAGTTTGGGGTTGAAAGTCAATCCAGCCACCGCCCAAGTCAGGTGTCGGACAAATAATACTCGAGGCAGGGTATTGGCAATGCAGTTTTAGCTTTCGGCTTTTGGGCAACCCTTATGCTGTCAATGCAACGTTCTCTCAATATTGCGGAATTTCCCTAACCTCCGTGTCCACTGACGTCATAGAGCGCTATATGACCTTAAACCTCGCTGACGATCGCTTCAATGTACCAGGGCCCTTTGATTTCCCTCCATTGGTGCCGATCCTACTCAGACATTCTCTGTAAAACCGGAACCGATGTAGGCAGAAAAACCTGCCGCACTCAAAAGGGTTTTTTTGGTTTGGGTAATCTTAGGTCCGGTCCACGCTACTCAACAGCACCTGAGTCACCCTACTCATTTCTCGCTGTGACAAGTCCCCTTTGGAACTACTCTCCGTCTTTCGGGAAACAGAAAAAGTCAGTCGACCCCCTCTTGGCCCCATGGATTGCTCGTTGAAGAGCACTTCTTTTAAAAATCACTCTCGCGACCCCCGGGCCCCGCTACTCGGCGTCTACCTTTTCAAGCCTGATTGGTCATCCCAGGTACAATCGTGACGTCGGCTCAAATTTTGTCATTTTAGAGCGTCGTCGAAGCGTGATCCTCAACTTATGTATAATGATTTCATGGGGGTTTTACGCTGTTAGCACATGCACCCTTCTCCGACTCGGAGTACATAATCCCGACATTGTGACACAAGGTCAAAGCTCTCCCAAAAAACTGCGAGGGGTTTTCAACGCCTCCTCCCCTGATAAAAGTGGGCGCTCTCAACCACGTCCTGTGAGTGGTTAAGCTTCAAAGTGCCCTTTCCCCCACTTTCTAAAACTTTCGCACTTACCCCTGTGTCTGTGCGCGGACGTGAGACAGATGACCGTCAAAATCCTTTGTGCCCAGGACGATCGTTTTTTCAGCACAATTCTGGCGTCCTGAGCCCACTTCCCCCTGTCTTTTGGTCGAGCTAATACGGGGGCCCACGGTCTCACCCCCTCTCCCTTTCCGGGCCCCAAGAGTGTTGCAGAAAATGGTCGGGACGAAGGTGCTAAGTTTCTCTCGCTTCACGCCCCTTTTACTTAAAACATCTACATCGATGACGTAGTTTCAGGCGCCATGACCTTGACAAAGCCTCGGCTTCGGCTGATTTGCAGTCACTCACTCAGTGTGCAGGATCGAGCTACGCAAGTGGGTAGCAATGTTCTGACGCTCTTAGTCCCCCCCAAGGACCATCAGAAACTCCCTGGTCTTCTCCAACGAGAACAAATTTTAAAAATCCGGTCTGTTGGGGGGACCCCCCTTTCGTTTGTTTCAGCTTCCCCCACTCTCCCTTTTGTAGGTTGCGTCACCAAACGGTCCCTATCTTACATCGGGGCCAATTCGACCCCCTCGGGTTTTTCACCCCTTTCGTCTCCTGGATAAGGTGTTCTGCAGAATTTTGGGTCTTGGCGTGGAGTGGGGTGAATCACTCTGGAATCACTCTCTCAGACTTGGGTCACTCCATTTAAAACGTCCCAAATTTGTTCATGTTCCGCGTCTCCTTGTCTGAACGTGCCACATCCAGTTGTAGGGTTTTTCGAGCCTCCGAGAAGGCCCAGCTGCTACTCTTTTTCTTGCACGTTTTAGACGTGCTCGCAATCTCAGTCGATTGTTGAGAGCCCAGGGCAAGGTCGCGCCGTCAAAACTGCTCACTGTCCCCAAATTGGAACTCAGTGGAGCATTTTTTATTGCTAGGGGCTTAAAGACACCCCACCGCTCTCAAGCCCTTGCACATAGAAACAGTGTTGCATACATGATCCCCTATGTGCTCGCTTGGCTCAGTACCCCCCCCCACCAAGCTGAAGACATTCGCGCCCAAACGGGTAGTCGAAAAAATCGAGACCAATCTCCCCCCGAATTGGGTCAGTTTTGTTCTGAAGAGAACCCCCGCGTTGCGCCTCTCGGGGGTGCCCCCCTGGACCTGTTTAAAACACCCCCTATGGTTCTCTGGTTCCCCCTTCTGGGTTCCCCCCCCACGTGGTCTCGCTCGGTCCCCTTTGGGTGAACCAGCCCCGACTTTCCCCAGCTAAAGCGTCTTCCCCCGGTGCGATAACTCTGATCCCGCATTTATCCTTGCTGTCAAATGCAGGGGTTTTTTCGCTCTTGAAACCAAGCGCGTGTTTGGTCACGTGGGACGCTTTTCCCCCATCTTGTTGCTCGTCGAAGTAACCTTTCACCCCCCTCTGGGCCCTTTTCCCCTCCGATCTTTAGGCGCGAGCGCCTGTTTTGCGCAAAACTCAGCAAGTACTTTGCTGATGAGCTCAAACAACTGGCTAAACACTCGTTTGGACCCCCCGCATCGCCACCCCCAAGCCCCTTTATTGACTCCCCGGGGTTTGTCAGGGTGGGCGGGGGGGCTTCATTTTTTCTCTCCCCGAAGAAGTCGTCATCCCCCTTTGCTTCCCCCAAGGGAAGGCATTGTCCCCGCTCTTGTGTGATGCCTTCCATTCTCCTCCTGCACTCTGGCCCCCCCAGTGCAACTTCATTCGCAGATGATTGGATTATCTCTCTGCGGGTTTGACGGCAATGCATTCGCCCCTGCTTAAACCCGTTTCAAATTCCGCGCCCCAAACCTAATCAGCCAATTAGGCTAATCTGCCTGAACCTCGCGTTAAACCCTTTGCGGCGTTCTCCCCGTGGGACAGACTACGTGGCCCATTTTCAGGAAGACGAGTCCCCGTCGTAATGCCTCCCTCGTCAAGGTACTTTTGTCTCTTGTCTGCATGGCCACCAAAGCTGTGCACCTTGAGCTGGGCTCGATATGTCCACTGAATTTCCTGGCCGTCTTGATCGGTTTCTCGCCGGGGTGGGCTCCCCGCTACATTTACTCCCACTGTGGCCCTTACTACGTAGGTGCTGTCGCTCGCCCCGAGATCTACGATTCCCCACGGGAGCTGAGACCGCCATCGCGGACAAGTTTCATAGTAATGTTAGGTGGGATTTCAACCCCCTTACGCTCCTAATTTGGTGGACTTTGGGGGAAACCCGGGGGAAAATCCGCCAAATTTCTCCCGATCGACTAATTTTAAAGGGCTCCGCCCCTTAAATTTTGAGGAGACTCCACCCTTTTTCACGCAGAAAGCCGTGTTGAATAGCGTCCGCTTTTTTGCCACTTCGTTGACCCCCTGGGTGGCCCAGATTACCTCTCTCCCGCACATTTTTTGATCGGGACCTCGCTTCTCGCACCTCCCCAAATTGCTGTCGTCGAGAATGCCTCTCCACCTCTCTCGTTGGGTTAAGTCCGTCAACGCATCAAACTTTTGGACACGTTGGGCCTTGAGTACTGCACAGAGATGCAGTTTGGGAAAATGGGTGCGCGCGTGCCCGAACCCCCCAAGGTCGGTGACGTGGGCTTCGTGTTGGAAACCCCCTAACTCCTTTGTCTTGGGGCCTATTGGGGGGTGGTACAAAATGTGCCCTGGCAAAGAAACGTCATCAGAGTGGCGTCCGTTCGGACTCCCAAAAGGAGTGTTTACCCGTCCGGGGGAAAAGTTGGTGATCCTCCCTCCTTCTTTGTTTTTCGTTTTTTTGGCCGGTCTTATAGTTGTAGTTCTAGTTTTTTCTCTTTGGGCCTATCTAAAATACCATTTAGGTGGGCGGTTAGTTCGCGCCATTTCCGGCGCTATTTTTGGTAGTTATATTTTTTTCTTTGCTATGGTATTTTTTTTTGTATTATAAGTGCAATATTGTTATTTCCTGTTGAATTCTGCCTATCGACGTATTTCCCGGTTTTCGCCGTTCGACTTTAGAAATATTTTGCAAAGCAGCCCCTCTCGCCTTCACTCGATGAAGTGAAAGTCGTTTTCGTTTCAAATTTCTCGCTCGCAACTCGCAACGCACGTGTCCGTCTCCCGGGCATTTCACTCATGTATACTCAATGCGTAGCCGCCCGTCGCGTGGTCTTTGGGAATACAAAAGAGGGTTTCCCGGTGCAGCCTTGGTTCGACTCTTTCCCGGGGATTTTCTAACTCCTACTCATCTTCCAAACTCGAGTTTCTTTTTTCCCTGTTTCTCTCGCGGTGGGGTTAAATCTCGCCCATCGATTACCTCTGCAGCCTCCTTAGCCTACGTCAAGATTGGGGTAAGTTCAGATCAAAATATATTACAGTCCATTATTCTCGGGGTTTAGCACCTCGGGCCCAAACCCCCCTTACAGCAGCTGTTAGGTATTAGGGACCCTGGCATCGGCAGTTGGGCCACCGCCCTTCGGTTTGCAACGTAAACAACACGAAACTTTTCGCACGGCCATGTGGGTAGTTTTAAAAAGTTGCGATAATTTGTTTTTTAAAATTTCGCCCTCGCATTACAGGTATTAGCACCCCGATTGTGTTTGTTTTATCATGGATATACTGGGCCATGGTCATACATCCTGTAGTTAATAAAAAAACCTTTGGAGATCGAAGCCAAAAAAATTTAATTTCCCCGACCCCCCAAAAAATTTTGGCCCAATTTTTTTTTTTTTTTTTTTTTTTATTTTTTTCGCTTTCTACGGCAAACGGGAAATTATGCGATCTTGATGAACATTGGAGGGGGCCTTAGAATTTGAACTCAGACTTTTATTGTTTTTTGGGAAAACCAAGAAATATTTTCATGAATATGTTTTTTTTTGATTTTTTTTGATTTTTTTGGTGCGATATTTCGTGGTTTTTTATCGTGTGGGCAAAATTTTCTTTGATTTGATGAAACTAATATGAAACGTTTGAATCACTAAAAAATTAAAAGAATGAATTTGGGGCAATGAATAAATATTTTCTTGAATATCCCTACTTTTACGATTTTTGCCGGCTCGAGCGTAAGCAACCCTTTGATTCGGGACGTCCCTGGTTTAAATCCCGTTAAGACCTTTAATCCCGACGAAGTTTTGTCCCAGGTTTTTTCAACCTTTATGCGAAAACAAAATATTTAGCCCCTTAAACAGCCCCCGGACAGGGCAACAAATTGTACTACCGCTTCTAGCAGACACTTGTGGAGGGGATAAATCGCAAACTTTTATTTGTGGTGTTGTCATTTACCATAAACAAACCATTTTCAGTGAGAATTTAATTGATAACCCAAAAAAGGGGGTGACTTAACGCACAAGCAACATTTAGACGGCATTTTAAACATTAAATAAAAAAACACTTTTAATTTTTCAAAAACTTCATGGTTTAAAACACAGTTTAAATCATTTTAGATTATTGGATGTTTAACTGACTGAAAAGTCCTTTTTTGTCACAATTTCTGTTTAAAATTTAAAACACTTGTGGCGACTAAAAATGTGACAAAATTTAAAAATTTTTTTTTTTTAAAACACCAAAAAGACACAAAATCGGACTTTTAAACTTTTTAAATTTTAAGTCACTGAAATATCAGAACAGATTTAAACCCCAAAAAAAATTTAAAAAACATTTGGCCAAGCTTGCCATAGGGCAAAAAACCCGTTATTTGCAGCGAGAGGGTTTTTGCTCGTCAACAAGAATGAGGTCAGTATTCTTTGGGGGTTTTGGGGCGCGTAGGAATCTGCCGTGTGGTATCACAATGGTTGTTTAGTGTTTTTGTGTTTTGGTGTTTTACTATATAGGTAAGTACAGTGTTCAGTATCCATAACCCCCGTGAGTTTCTATTTACTGTAATTTGTAATCGTAGGTTGTAACGGGGGGAAGTGAAAACTTGATTCGAGTGCTAATTAGTGTTTGGCTTAGGCCTAATTTAAAATATAGTGTCGACTATTTTTTTATTGTGAACGCATCACTAATATCATTTTTTTACCAACCTACCAACAACGTCGTTTTTATATATTAATGTTTAATTTTACAAACGTCGTTGTATACGAAACCGTCGCGATGGACCAGGCGAACAAGCGGGCTTGAGGGTGAGGTTTTGGCTGAAAGGTGTTATATCCATGCGGTCGGAGCGCAACTTAACTTATGAGCGGAGACTACACGTTGCACGGTAACATGACCCCTACACCCTCCCCTATGGAAGGGGGTTTTAATGTAAAAGTTTTTCCCCCAGTGGTTAAAAAGTCGAAACAAGTTCACTTCCCGTTACGACTTTCTATATAAAAGAACAGCATTTCAAGACCGGGATTATCGGATATGAAAACATGTACTTTTTCGTATATATTACGCTAAACCCAAAACACAAAGACAAGCCATTTTGAATTTAACGCAGTATAAGAGAAAATGACATGTTTTTTTTTTCATGGCCCTGAATATTTAAAAAAACTAAACCCCCTGCGACCAAAAAAAGGAATCACATTAGTTGAAAACGGGTGTTTTATTGGGGGCTTAAAAACAAACCCAACAATTTTAAAAAAACCCTTTTGGGTCTAAAATCAATCACCATAAAGACTAAAATCCCGTTTTTATCTAAAACAAACCCAAAAAATTTCTAATTTAAAACATTACAGATGTTTTTAAAAAATTTTAAGGGCCC